>VMKM01003316.1:0-40222 GCA_008360985.2 Macquaria ambigua | reverse complement strand
TTTTATTTCTCATTAATGTACACTCAGCACCCCATATTGACAAAAAAAAAACAAATGTAGAAATGTTTGCAAATTTATTAAAAAAGAAAAACTGAAATATCACATGGTCATAAGTATTCAGACCCTTTGCTCAGTATTGAGTAGAAGCACCCTTTTGAGCTAGTACAGCCATGAGTATTCTTGGGAATGATGCAACAAGTTTTTCACACCTGGATTTGGGGATCCTCTGCCATTCTTCCTTGCAGATCCTCTCCAGTTCCGTCAGGTTGGATGGTGAACGTTGGTGGACAGCCATTTTCAGGTCTCTCCAGAGATGCTCAATTGGGTTTAGGTCCTCTGGCTGGGCCAGTCAAGAATGGTCATGGAGTTGTTCCGAAGCCACTCCTTTGTTATTTTAGCTGTGTGCTTAGGGTCATTGTCTTGTTGGAAGGTGAACCTTCGGCCCAGTCTGAGGTCCTGAGCACTCTGGAAGAGGTTTTCTTCCAGGATATCTCTGTACTTGGCCGCATTCATCTTTCCTTCAATTGCAACCAGTTGTCCTGTCCCTGCAGCGGAAAAACACCCCCATAGCATGATGCTGCCACCACCATGTTTCACTGTTGGGATTGTATTGTACCAGGTGATGAGCAGTGCCTGGTTTTCTCCACACATACTGCTTAGAATTAACTCCAAAAAGTTCAATCTTGCTCTCATCAGACCAGAGAATCTTATTTCTCATAGTCTGGGAGTCCTTCATGTGTTTTTTGGCAAACTCTATGCAGGCTTTCATATGTCTTGCACTGAGGAGAGGCTTCTGTCGGGCCACTCTGCCATAAAGCCCCGACTGGTGGAGGGCTGCAGTGATAGTTGACTTTGTGGAACTTTCTCCCATCTCCCCACTGCATCTCTGGAGCTCAGCCACAGTGATCTTTGGGTTCTTCTTTACCCCTCTCACCAAGGCTCTTCTCCCACGATTGCTCAGTTTGGCTGGACGGCCCAAACTTCTTCCATTTAAGGATTATGGAGGCCACTGTGCTCTTAGGAACCTTGAGTGCTGCAGAAGTTCTTTTGTAACCTTGGCCAGATCTGTGCCTTGCCACAATTCTGTCTCTAAGCTCCTTGGGCAGTTCCTTCAACCTCATGATTCTCATTTGCTCTGACATGCACTGTGAGCTGTAAGGTCTTATATAGACAGGTGTGTGCCTTTCCTAATCAAGTCCAATCAGATTAATTAAACACAGCTGGACTCCAATGAAGGAGTAGAACCATCTCAAGGAGGATCAGAAGAAATGGACAGCATGTGAGTTAAATATGAGTGTCACAGCAAAGGGTCTGAATACTATTGACCATGTCATATTTCAGTTTTTCTTTTTTAATAAATTTGCAAAAATTTCTACATTTCTGTTTTTTTCTGTCAAGATGGGGTGCTGAGTGTACATTAATGAGAAATAAAATGAACTTTTTCGATTTTAGCAAATGGCTGCAATGAAACAAAGAGTGAAAAATTTAAAGGGGTCTGAATACTTTCCGTACCCACTGTATATGTCTTATGTAATACATTATAAGATTGTTAATACAGATGCTTCATTACATAAGTAGCATTTTCCTGGAGAAGCTGCCCCCAAAGGGTCACAAGATAAATCTGAGGGGTTGTGAAATGACTCATGGGGTAGCGTACTGTTATTTAAATAAAACCATCTGAGAAGTTTAGAGGGGAAATGTCTCTTTGGTGGAACTGCTAACTACTCGTAAACATCTGAAACATGACGAGTCCCAACTAAACACGGCATTTTTGTCATCTTTATCAATGCACCTTATAAACTTACCACATTTGGTCATGTAAAATCTTAATCTGAAGGAGTAAAAAGTACAATATTTCCCTCTGAAACATAGTGGAGTAGAAGTATAAACAAACATAATTAAAGATACTCATGTACAGTACAAGTAACTCAAAACTGTACTTAGGTACAATACTTTAAATGTACTTAGTTAATTTCCACCACTCTCAGAGAATTTATTTATGGTACTGTCCCTTAAAAGTGAGATTTTGCATTTGGTTGTGTTCCAAGGTGAGTCTGAGATGACAGGACACCCCTAGAAGGGTCTATGACCTCTGATTCTCATCAATTATTAATGCCTTTTAATCACTTATTCACTTCCCTTCCATATATCAGTTCACTCACCTAACTCACATGCATACATAATGAAAATGAACAAGCCTTATTGCCCCAGAAAGTATTTTATTATACAAATTTAAAGTATAAAGACAGAAGTCATATATAAAAAAAACCTCATCAATATAGTAATCCAAGAAAATACTATGTACCTAAAAAAGTAAAAGTAGTTTTGCATTACAAATTCAAGCAGCAAGTAGCTTAACACTTATTTTGACAGCCTGAGGAGGTATATTTATTTGGCTTAATATACACCTCAAAATAGGTAAAATATATACTGTGTATATAAAATATGTAACAAGTAAAAGCATTATCACTTCATGATTTCATGATAACTCAATGCCAGTAATGTAGGTAATAAAATCACATGAGTTTGAATAAGTTATTTATAAGGACCATACCAGTGTATTTGCTTGGTTTAGTTGGTTTTAGTTTGAGGTCACATCAGAACGGTAATAAAAATAAACTTTGAGAGACTTGTGTCAGAGAAACCGATGTTAAAACCACTGCTAACGCCGATGACTGTGTTGATGCCATAGTGTCAGGACCTTCAGAGAGTTTCACAGATGGAATCACATGAATGACTAAGTCCATTATAATAACAGAATCAGAAAAACAGGAGAACAAAGGGGAGGAACGTGGATAGGGGCTCCAGAGGTCACAGAGGCAAACGACACAGCTAGCCTGGCTCGGTCCAAGCACCTCTAAAGATCACTATTTCAACATGGGGTCTCCGCTGGTTGCCTGGTAACTTCAAGGTGACTCCAGGAAGTCACTGCACCCGGCAGTAGTAGTAAATAGTCCAGCACATAACCTTTAGACCTTTACACTTTGGTTTTCGTAGGGATTCAACAAACAGGATATAATGTGTTCATTAGTGAGCATTAGAGGTGCTGGTAGGCAGCTGTTTACCCGTTTCTGGTCTTTATGCTAAGCTAGGCTAATCGGCTTCTGGCTGTAGTTTCACATTAACCGTGCAGACATGACAGTGATATTGATCCATCGAGAAAAAGAATAAGTGTATTTCCCAAAATGTCAAACTATTCCTTTAAATGCCATAAAAACCTATTTTCTCAATCAGTCTCTGTGAGTGGTCCTATATATATAAGATTTTCTACACAACATAGAACAATTTTGGTTATTTCACATGAGGGATTTCTGTAGGCTATTTGTGTTTTTGTCTTTGCTTGGTTTGAAGTGGGCGGGTCTCTGTTGTCAGGCATTTCTGTGCACCAATCAGAATTAAGAACAATATAAGAACCGGATTCAGAATGTGATGACAGTTGTTGGGTTGTTTGCTTATGTTGCCATGGTGATGACACCTTTGATTCAATCTGATCAAACCACTCCCAAACATTCCCGATGAAGCAGATTAGCTTTTAAGTGTTAATCTCTTAACAAATAATAACTAAGGATGTTTTTTCCCCTACATCTAAATTACATTGTTGCTTATTTAGTCACAAATATTGTTTGAAACTGCTTTAACAACAGCATTAAGTACAAGCTCAGTTTAAGAAAGAGAGAGGGCTCTATAGGCTCTATAATGTAGAAGCATAATCTTCTCAGCACCAGGCTTATTATTCCACACTTAAGAGATGGCTTACTTATTTACTTAAAGTTTTCAGACAACACTTGGAACTTGATTGTTTGTTTTACTCATCAATGTGTTTCCTGTGATGGATTATATATTGTCAAACTAAGTGAGGAAGTTCTTTTTAATAACATGTGTGAACAGTGGCTATCTTAACAATCTGAAACTACAGTAATGCCCTGCCTATAGACGGCAAAAACGTAAATGTTTGTGCATTTGTAGTGAACGGGTTAAAACATGCAGAAACAGCATTGTTGTCCTTCAGGTTTTGAGGTATTGGAGATGTGGTTTGTACAAATTGGTTGCAACTAAGTGTATCATTTTGTACATTCAGTATCTGTAACAATTGCAGATATAATTTAATGATTAAAAAAACCTATATTAGACATTTAATATAATGTATCCAAATATGTCACCTCACCTTAAAACAAATATCTGTAAATGAATACTACCACCATATATATAGTAAAAACCTGCTCTACAAAATAAAAAAAACAAGTTATTTTTAAAGGATTGGCATTTCATTACTTTTTGCCATTTTTTCCATCATCAGGGACATGCAGTGAGGCACTGATGCTTGTTATTTCCTTTGTCATCACTGGAAGGTCATCTGCAGGTCGGGAGCTTGTCTTGAGACGCTAGGGGAAGGTATTAATATTATCAAAGAATATCACTTGCAGCAGAACAGTATGCACAGGCAACAAAAAAAATAGTTCATATACTCCAAAAAATGTTAAATCACACCCACTAACAACCACCACTAACCTGCCAGAGAGTCCCTTTTCCTTTGCCCAGTTTGCAGACCATGGTCACTGGAATCATCGTAAGAGATGGCATGGCCAGAAACCAGCCGATCCAGTACGCCCACCAAGGATACACATAGGAGTCGTTGAACCTCAGGGGGGTGTATCTCAGGAGCAAAAACACAAGTGTGCCCTTTAAAGGGAAATAAATCACAAATATATAAACACTGCTGGATCAAAAGGAAAGGTCATTTCTATAAACATGTTTTTTTTCTGGCCTGCTTAAAACACTTACACTGCAAATAAGAGGGACGCCATACATCCAGCTATACTAAATCTCGCTATTTTTGAAGTTAGTAAACAAGTAATTACTGTTAGAATAGTTTTATTAACAGGAAATGACATTCTGCCACTGTCAGTTGAACATTCAGTTGAACATTCTGTTGCTAGTAGCAACCGCTACTGGCAAAGTTCTATAGCATTTACAGGTTAACTGATATTGTTACGTCCACCATTTTGTCAGATCTGTGACCAGACAGATATTGACAGCCATCTTTTATCTTCTCTCCACATGCCCTTGTTGGACCATTCCCTGTAGGTACTCCATTTATCATAGCCGTTTTGTGTATGCGTACATAATTTGAGATGTTAAGTGAGTTTTTCTGTGTTCAGTTTTGTGCTAACCAAGCTAGCCATTATACTAGCTGTCATATCATTGCTTTGTGTCAGCATCAACAGCAAACTCAAGCCAACTAACTATGCATACTGACATCTTATGGTATTCTTAATTTAGTCACTTTTTCAGGGCAAGAACATTATATAAAGCCTCTAGAATCAATACATATTATGGAATTGGGGCATAGTTTTGGTTATAAGGTTGTACAATTACTGTGATGTCAATGTAACATAAAAATCCAAGACAGTTGTACCAGTGATATCTGTATCTTAAGATTGCCATCAGAAGAAGAGTGGGACCGCTGCATACATAGTGATCAAAGATCTGCAGAATGTATGTGCCAGCCTAAAATTAAAACAGGATATCAATCGACTTTTATGTTGTGCTAAGCAAACAGCTCCCACTGTTGTTAGTCCTCAATAAGAAAGAGAAAAAATGGAAAAAGAAGTTTTGATCAGATCGCAAATAGCACTCAAATGATGAATTGCTTATGTGACCACCAGTGAATGTACTTCTTACAGCTTACCTCTGACACCAATAACAGGCCAAACACATAGCAAAAAGCACAGATCAGCATCAGAAGGAGCTCTCTGCGATATCCTTTTTGGATCTGGGAAGGGTAGATATCCGTTAGAGAGGTCATGATGCTTTCAAGCCCAATAAACTGTAGGATGACAGAAAGAGAAGTTAGTGTAGAGACGAGTTAACAAAAGAAGAAACATTGCAGGTCATTTTTGGGAGACACAAGGAAGGCTGCAGCTCACCTGACCGTCTATCCCTAACAAGATGATCATGGAGAAGAAGCACACGGACCAGACCTGAGGACATGGCAGAAGGGTCACAGCTTGGGGGTGACAAATTTGGGGATTTTCGGCGTTGGTGTCAAAGCTGATATTTTATCTATTGCGGTTGTTCCTTACTTGAGGATGTTTGGGAGAATAACTGTAACAGATAAAACTAATATTTGGGTTCCAGCATCCATCCAAACCTAAAAGTGACCAGTGACAAATTATTTGACCAAAAACACTTTGCTATAGAATAATCCAATGCAAATTAGAATATAGGCTGAATGATACCTGTGGGTAAGAGAGGCGAGCAGGATTGGGGTACAGGTAGTACTTGATACCATGGAAGTCTCCAGGAAGTGTAATCCCTCTGAGAAACAGCACCACCAACATGAGGAAGGGGAATGTGGCTGTGAAGTAGGTAGCCTACATTTAAGCAAAAATTATTTCGTTACAAATTTAAGAATACTACAGTGTAACCTATGATTGTAGCCATGTTGAAAAGTTTGCTCAGGACATTAGGAGCAATGCTGTGATGTAAGTTAGTCATTGTTTTGGTAGTTTTATAACACACCAAGACACAATTACACAACCCAACAGTGTTGCCAGCTCAGTGACTTTTTTTTTTTTTTTTACCATACTGGATTTCTAAGTTCACACATGCTCTGTGTGAACCTGGAAATGTGTCTCACAAAAGCAGTATAGTTTAAAAGGTGACAAAAAATAAGCAGAGAAGGTGCCAGTGAAGCTCTTATAAGCCCAGAGGATCTACTTATATCATTCGAACTTGAGGCTTTGGGGTAAAATACAGGAGAAGGGAGTGAATCACGTTAGGTAGCTATGGGGCACAGACACCCAGGATCTCTCTCACAAAACAGTGTGCTAGTGAGCGTTACCAGTTCCCTTTCTCACAATCGCAGACCTCACGGCAGTCGTTGTCTTGTAGCCACCTTTCACACCATAGTGAAAAACATCCATCATTAATACTGTCTTTCAACGCTCTGGGCTTGACAGAGAGTGGCAGGTGAGACTTGATTGCATGTCGCAGCAGGTCTGAGGTAACTAAAGGTGCAAAACAGCATTCTTATTTAGTGGAGATTTCCATTGATTTGTCAGCCTTTCCTTACCCTTGGGGAGTTTCAAAGTTTATGCATTATATACTGTATTATATAAAGAGATGCCAGAGTCTATTTTAAGGGGATTTATGTATTCAATAACTACTTCAAAACCTGTATTGATTTGGAGCAACATCAGCAGACCAGTATCCTCCTAAAAAAAGAAATGTTTTGGATTGATTTGAATAGATGGTACAGAGACCAGGCATGTGCACACAAGAGAGCCAACTGATGCTTTGGCAGCCGCCTGAGGAAGCGCCACTCACGCCAACATAACCAGTGTATTCCTGAATCATCTGGGTTTCTCATTATTTTAACTACCGCACCTTAGGCAGTCTATCCCTGCTCACGGAGCACAGGTGAGATAAGCAGTTTCAGACCAGGGTGGGAAACTTTCAGATTCCTAACAGCCACTGATTACGAAAAGGCTGGTAGACATAAAATTCTGTCTATAGCTGTCACAGATTTACAGTATCAAATGAATGTGTTGCATGTTATTTCAATAGGTGATGTAACGTTTAAGTTTAGCCCTCTAAATGGATGACTCTGGTCGATTGTATGTAACTATGTGACTCGTTAATGATGATATTACATGTTGAAACACCTGCTCCAATAGACAGTTGGCATATAATTGTTGGAAAAGTCATGTCTAAAACTCTACAAACGCACAGGATCACAGAGGCTTTCCTCCTACCTTTATATGCTCTAAATGGTTGAAGGGTTAGAATAAAGTGACCAATATTTCAGACTGTAATGTAGGTGAGTGGCAACCTTTTGAAAATGCTTTTACTCTTACTGAGTCACCGAAGTCAAAATAAAGAAACGAAATAACGAAATTAAAATGAGTGAGGGAAAGTCTTACCTTTCCTGTGGATCTCACTCCCTTCCAGACACAGAAGTAGCAGATGATCCAGGCCAGAAGAAGGCACAAAGAAAGGTTCCACTGTATGTTTCCTAAGGCCTCTATGCCGGTGGATATTCTTAGCACCCGTCGTCTGTAAGGACCAAGGTATTGTCATGAGGAAATATACTGATATGCTACTCTCATATTTAGTTCTTATTTTATATTTTTTCCCACAGCAACTAAAAAACCACAAGACATGTGTCAACACAATTACAGTGTATGTTTAGTGTGATTTTGTAAGAAAAACAACAATCATTAATTTCCCACTGGATGAATTAAAGAAAAGATCTCACTAGTTTGCTAAAATCTATCTAAACCTTTATTATATACATAAAAGCTTTGCAGCGTGTTTGATTTATATGCATGATGTTAAGTAATCATATGGATGTTAGTGATTTATGGGAAAGTAGGTGATGATTGTCTTTTTGTTGTGACACATTGTAATCATTCAAAAATCATTAATGAAGGTACTTATGTGCTCATATGAAGGTTTTGATTACAGTTAATCTACACTAATTATTTTATACAATAAGAATTATTTTGGCTTCAACTGGCATCTGATTGATTTCATTTTATAACATTCTTGAATATTAATTATTATTGTTGTGTGTTGTGTTGTGCGCATGTTTATTCGATCTATTGGGTGTTTATGATTATTTATTGTAACTGTATGTGATGCTGATCTTTATAGTTATTGTCACATTAAGTTACCAGCTATTGTAGTCTGACTGCACAAGACATGCCTCAGTTTTCCACCAACCTGAGTCAAGTGTAAGTTGATTTAACACTGCAGAAGGACTAGTTGTAAAAAAGACAACAAAAAAAGCCAAAAGTAAAGATACTGTAAATGGTAGAAACAACCAGTTTCTGCAAACCTGGCCAAAACTACAAAAAAATACCACTGAACAATACCATAAAGACATCCCTTCTATCAAATGGGTATGATAAAGGGGTACTTAGGCCCATCTGATATGGCTGTGGGGGTACGTTGGACAAAAAAGGTTGGGAACCACTGCCCTAGACTCCACATTCACACGGTCTCCTCTGAGGCATGCAATGACGGTGACCTGGAGTGACATACAATGTGACTTACGTTAACTTAAGTAAGCATCGTTCTTTGTTTAGAATCTAATACCCAACAAAATCTTTACACATCTTCAGCTGAGTGAGGATTAACCTTATGTGGACACGTAGTGAATCTCATATGTCTAGCACAGAGTTAAATACTCCTCTCCAGGAAGTAGCCTTCAGAATTGGGTGGCATTACACAGTGCTCGCATGTACTGCTGATCTCTACTCTCCTCTGGTGAGCTTCAATAATTACTTCTGCGTAAGAGATCCAGGTCTCCTGAAACTTCTTCAATCACGAGTTAACTTAGCTTCCAGATTTCCATCACACAGCATTACAATAAGCTAACAAAAAGGAGATTATGCCTGCTACAGTTTGTTAGTTTAATGTTTCCCAGTTCTTTTTTCAAGTTCTCAAAAAAAGTCTCACGCTACCTCCCTTATGAGGTTTAATTACCTTGAATGACAAACTTTGGCTGACGTGAGGGATCTGCATTTGTTTGCCTTTTCACAAAGCACCAAGTCAAATATATTGGATCTTTTGGGAAAATCGTATAAACGACTTGGATGTTAACATGAATATTTACAAGTTAGATACAGATATAGCTCAGATGAATCCAACTCGTTCAATGTCATTAAACCCACATTTAATGGATATGGTGTTATATTGTCAATACACAGTATTTTGATCCTCACACGAGCAACTCTGTAATCGTACAACCAACCCGGTGAGCTGAACACTCGCAAGTCGTTAATATGGGAATCTTTCCCGTCTCTACCATCCATCCCATATGTCGTGAATGCGGCATCAGCACTTGATTATCCCCAACACAACAACCCCAATACTTGAACACACACAAACCTGAATATCTCACATTGCTGGACCTGACTTTGACTTGATAGAGAATGAATGAATAATAAGAGAAAGATTCTGAGGTGGTTAATGTAGTAGTTAAAATGTGTAGTACATTCAAAGAATGAAATGTGCAGCCAATTAATTCACCTGTGTGCTTTTCAATCAAAGGGTATGCTTGGTTTGTGTTTTTCTGCCTTAGTGCAGATCAGGTTACTCAACAGATCTAATGGTTACATCTGTCATTTTAAAAGAGTCGTTTGAAAGTTATTAAAGGCCCTGCACACCCACCTACACAGGTGTTTTCAGTTATTCTGGCTGATTAAACCTCTGCTTCGGTTCAAATTGGGTGGAGCTACGTCTGAAATTACATGAGACCATAAAACTATATAATAACATTTTGTAATTTGGAAGCTGTCCTGCCCTAACACATACAACAAAATTAATATAGATGTCAGTGAATTATGTGAAGTTTATACACACCCAACCAGTGCAAGACAATACTTGTGTGTGTATATGAACAGGCAATACGATGTAATTTGGGAAAAGCTCTGATTTAGATTGTATTACGTCTTAATTATGGATGTTTGAACTTTCACCCATTCAAATAGCACACGTCTTTATTACACGCGTTTATTTAGTTGTTATCCATTGATAACCTGTAATCTGTGACTTTCTATTAAATTCAGTCTCATTTGGATAAAAAACTTACTGCCAAAACTCTACTATAGACGATGAAGCATTCACAGGCAAGGTCCAGTTAGCAGTGGCATTATAGTTGTTCAATACCACACAAGAATCTGAAATATATCAAATCATTGTTTAACACAGTTAAAAATGCACGGTCAGTTAACGCATCATTAGATCAGTACTACATGATAAATGAATCATTGCATAGTGATAAAGTGACCAGTTTACCAGACACCATACTTAATTATAAATACAATAAAATAATGCAACATTTTCCTTATTAGTATGTTATTAAAATTAACTTGTGCAAATGACACAACTTTAATTGACATTTCTACTAAATTTATATATACTTAAAACAAATATAATTGAGACACTAACTGTGGTGTATGTGTGTGTGAGAGAGATAATAGTTATAATGTTTGAGGACAAATAATTAATTTACCTGTATTCCATTTGTTATTGCAGTGGCCCATGGCAGCTTGCCAGAGAAGGAAAAGAAAAAGTAGAGAAAAGCCCAGGCTAAAATCACAATGTAGCTGATACATCCATAGAAAAGGATCATTTGGCTGGCGTATCCCATGCCTGGAAACAACATACCAATGTTAACATTGCATTGCCGTAGTATTTCTTTCTTAACTTGCTAAACTCTGCTCAGTACATCACTATCTGAGACTCTCACCTTCAAACAAGGGGCAGACCTTCCTCCAGCACATGATTCCTCCTTGACTGGTGTACTGGCCCAGTGCTGTCTCCAGTACGAACAGAGGAATGCCACAAGTCGCAAGGAGTCCTGTTCCTTGCGACTTGTGGCATTCCTCTGTTCGTAAGGAATGAAGAACGCACCTGCAAGTGTGGATAAAGCATTGTAAACACGTATAGTATACCACACGTACAAAGAGTACCATGATCTCTGATGACTCTGCCATTGTGGGGTGTATCAGTGGACAACAACAGAGGCCTGGTGAATGACTTTGTTGGGTGGTGCTGAACATTAGCAAGATGAAGGAGCTGATTGTGGACTTCTGGGGGGAAGATGTCGAGGTGGTTCACTCCTGTAAATACCTTGGAGCGCACCTGGACGACAGGCTTAGAGTGGGCTGGAAACACAGAGGCCCTCTACAAGAAGGACCAGAGCTGGCTCTACTTCCTGCAGAGGCTCGAAGGCTTCAACATCTGCAACAGGATGCTGCAGATGTTCTACCAGTCTGTGGTGTCCAGCGCTATCTTTAATGCTGCTGTGAGCTGGGGAAGGAGCGCGAGGGCGAGAGACGCTCATGAGCTCAACAATAGTGTAGTCTGTAGAAAATAGTGAAAAATGCCCAAACTGACATCTTAAAGCTTTTTTTTTTTGTCTGACCGTCTAAAATGCCAAGATATTTAATTTACTATGATATAACAAAGAAACAACAGCAAATCCTCACATCTGAGAAGCTGGAACCAGAATTCTTTTTTTTTTTTTTTTGTGCTTTTTTTGATTGATAAATTGACTTAAACAATAGATTATCAAAATTGTTGCTTGACTAATTGATTAATTGACTAATCTATTAAGCTCTAACATATTTCAAATCTCTGTTTTAGCTGTAGTTTCAGTTGGAACATTTCTTAACATCGTGCCCTCAGAGGAACTCTGTCTATTTTATGCTTGAAATGGCAGATGTATTGATAGTTTTCTAGTAAATATATATATATAATTGGGAAGTTTGTCTCTGCTTGTCTCCACTCTCAATCTGAACTGTTGTGTTAACGTGTGAGTAGCATCCACACACTTCGCATTATTTCAGCTAATTGTGGCAGCTAAATTTGAGCCACAGAGCTGCATAGTGACTGTACACAATGAATACAACAAACACATACAAATTCTATAATATTGAAACCAGATCTAAAAGCCACATGTGTCGCAAACATAGCACATGACCTTTTAAAAGGACAGACTCTACATATCACAGTTTGACATACCTGGCAACTTTAGGAGCTTGAAAAGTTTACAAAACGTTTACAAAACCAATGACGGGAGTGTGGGAGGGGAAACATGATGAAAATGCAGGAAATTACATAAGATAGCTAATGTTTGCATTGACCCTAACCACACTGCAGCTGTATGACTACAAAACCAGAGCTACCAAATCAGTTTTTAAGTCATCATCATAAAAAAAAAGAAAAAGATACAAAACAAAAAAAACCAAACTGAAATATGTAAAACATGTTATAATTACTAATACAGAATGGTAAAAGTACTAAAGTGTCTTCCTTACCTTTATGCTGACAAAAAAAAACAAAAAAAAAAACATGTTTGTTATGTAAGGTCATGGGCCTTTGTGTTAGATAACACTTTCCAATTTATTTGTTGGAACATTTTATTAAAAGGTCTACTCAAGCCGTTATGGTGCCATGGAAATCCTTAACAGCTGCTGATAAAGGTAATTGAGCCCTCAAACACATATGCTAAACTGAAATCTTACTGTTCACAGATCTTAAAACTATCAATTTGAAACTTAACTTCTTAGCAGGGTGCAGTTGGTATATCTTTATTAATAGCGTTTTGTCTTCCCTAAATAATTAACAGTCAGTGATGTGCACATGTTTAGTGGTAATATATCAATAAACAGTAAGGGGTAGATGTGAATACAGTAAGAATGATGGCCTGTTATTGGATGGTCACCTCTTGACTTTCCTACTGTGTGCTCTTTACTCATCACGTAAGAGACAGACAAGAATCACAGTTAGATTAAAAAAACACATCTTAAATCTACTTTATCTATTGATCAGATTTGAACTAGTCAAGTAGGTTCTTGTCAGGTTCAGTGTGACCAATATCACCTTATTACACTACATGTGAACGAGTTTAAAACACTTCACCATCCTGTTTACAGTACTCGTGTAATAGATTGAATTTCCGAACCTGCTCAATTTGAGGAATGTGAAATCAGCCTGAGGACCTGCATGTAAATAAAACCTGTAAGAATTCAGCAAAGAATGTGATTTTTGCACAAACACCATCAGTACATTATTTTCTTAGCCTTTTATAACCTGTCAAACCCTTAATCATCAGATGTGAAGCAGAAGGAGACACATGCGGAAAGTAGGAGAGGTTTACAGTGCATAGCTTTCAGGGTTTGTGACTGTAAAAACAGGGATAAAAACTATGTTTGTAATAATGCACTCAGCATTTTATCACATGTAAAATACTGTATATATGTATTTTCAAGATTAAGAGCTGCAGTTTCCCTCCGTCCACTTTGAATAGTTTTCTAGATCAACAGTCTTTCAACATTTTAATTTCAAGAGGCAACCTAACAAGTAAAGTAAAAATAATAAAAAATCTAGTAAATGTGCCCTGGTGAATAATAAAACAATACTCGAAAAAATGGCCGTCAATTGTTTCCTTTCTCTAGTTTATGGACAACAATGAAAGAGTTAAAAAAAAAAAGTTTGCATGTGGGATCTGACACTATGCTGCACTTTTATAAAGGGGAGGTCGGGGTAAGAATACTAATCTGAGAGAATAATAAACAGACATACTCACCACCACCATTCTCGTAGCACAGATATGGAAATCTCCACACGTTTCCAAGTCCAACAATAGCACCAGCCACAGACAGGATGAACTCCTCCTTGCTACCCCACTTGCCACGCTCCTCGATTGTTTTTGAAGAGGTCTTTGCAGGGAGATAACACAGCCTGCCCAGAGAGTCTGCCATACCGCTGAGGGAGAGATGTTCTAATGGGAAGACTGACATAGATCCTTGAGCTTGAGGATTGACTGGCTGGGGACTGTCTGAAGCAGATATGTATGCAGTTACCTAATTGACAGACTGCAAGGTATTTTAGCCACAAGGGGGACCTCTAGATGTACGCCAAAAAGTAGTTTGCCAGCCTACAAATGACAAATAGGAGAGTGATGGATTTAGTGTGACTAATTTCTTTTTGGACATGGTATTAAAGGCTTTGAAAGTGGGGCTCGCCGCCTCACACAAGGTGTCAATGACAGCAAAGTATTGCTTTATTGCTTTACCCAGGGCAAAAACTCATTTTAACACAGTCACGGGTACAGATCAGCCATAACTTAATGACCTCTTAATGGCCCAAAGTGAGCTTTTGTAACAGAGGCCAAGACTTTCTAAATTCTGATTATATCCTACTTTCTATGTGCATTACTGTGCATATTGGTTTCCATCTGCTTCTCCTCTCTAAAATCCAGCTAAAAGTCCAAGTACTAAATTGCCTTTAAGTATAGTACTTTAAGACATATATATACACTGTTTATTTTTAAATCTACGGTACATTGCCAAAATTATTTCAAGCTTTTGAACGGCACAGCCGAACTTGAGAGGAGGGAGACACATCAACTTATCCAATAATTCAAGGTAAACATTTGCAAACTGACGGATATGTACATCTTTATATGCAATAAAAGTGTTTCCCAGAAAAAGCCAACACAGGTAAGAGTTGTCAGAGTGACTGCAGGGGCGACTTCAGGGTGAATGGCAGTTAACCAGTTTATTGCTATTGACATGACATTTTAAAAATATTCCTCATCAAGGTGTAAGATATGCCCTGTGTACAGCCATCTACGCAGATATTACTACGCTGTTTTCTATGCGAATTACCCCTTTTATATGTATGCCCTCTCTGAACTTGTCCAAGTATAGAGTTGCTACTTGCTTATACTATATTATATTATTAGCTCTTTATCATATCAATACAGTTGCCCTCATGCAAAAGCACTCTTCTGCCTTTCCACCTTTTCTGCTCCTCAAGGATTATTTCTGTGCAGCTCAGTACTTTAAGGTCACAGCAGGGGGGTGGGGGGTTTGGTTTCAGGATCTGTGGTCCTTCCTTTGAGTGCAGAGAGACATTTCAAGCAGCTAGTGTAGCTTGTTGATTGCTAATGTGGGCTTGTCAGCTTTCACACACGAGCATTTGCGAGTAGTAAAAGTAGCAATACCACACTCTAATAACTGTTAAATAAGTGTAGTGCAGTAAAAAGTATAATATTACCCTCTGATATGTAGTAGAGTAAAAGTATAAAGTAGCAAATACTCCACTAAAGTACATGTACCTCAAAATAGTACTTGAGTAAATGTACTTTTTACCACTGTCAATCATATCATAATTTCAATTCTCTTTCAGTTTCAGTAATAGAGAAATGTCATATAGTTTAAGTTCTTGATCCTCTATTTGTTGAGGTTCCTCCTGAACTCAGTGAAGGAACATTTATAGGAAACTGTTTCTAGTTGTGTCTCATTAAAGTAATGCCCAGTCCAGGACACTAGACAATAAGACTAGAAGGACTATCGAAAAGCAGACCTGAGGGAGATCCTCTAATATAAAATCACTAACATCATGTGAACTGAATTTATTTGAGTAGCAAACTCTCAATGGAAACCAGCTTGCCAAGTGTAGTTATGATGAACAGTGAAGTTATTGCAGTTATTTGTACTTCAGTTACAATGTGGTTTTTAACATTTTACATTGCAGCTTTAGTGAGCGATCTTCACTCTCCTGTCAGCACATCTTTCACGTTGCCAGGAATTCAAAGTCAATTTTCCAATTTTCTTGACCACATTAATAAAACAACTACAGTGGGGGCCAAAACTCTGAACCGCCTACTAAAAAATGATACATGTATGACATTGAAATATATCTGAATATCTTGTTTGCACAACATTAACTGAAGACTTTTCAAACATTTGTCAAATGATACACTTCCTGTAGGCAAAGCTGTGGGTTCCAGAAATATTTCCCCATTTTAAATTCATATTTGAATTTGGTTTTAACTTTAATGTTCCTCAACATAGAAACACTGGGGTCTGGGAAATTTAATTACACTAAAGGGTTATGGCTATTGGTTATAAACATTTCAACTTAATTCATGATATTTAATTCAGACATTAGCGTTGTCGGCCACAGAGGTTTGTGCTGAGTGGTTGTACTGTATGTTTCTTCCCGCAGTGTTCCCTGGGAGTTGTAGTCAACGTCTCTCCAGGAGTTTTCATGAACACACTGTTTTAACTTTTGACTTTTTACGCTTTAACTTTCAACCAGAGATTTTTTTGCGATTCAAGCAGGAGAACTGAATGCCCGTCCAAGCCTTGGAGGTGCCACAGTTGGCAGTCACTTCACATTTCTATGCAGAAAATAAATAGGCCTTTTACTCCTGGAACCCTTGACCCTCGAAATTAGTCAATATTTGTCTCACTTTGCGACTCTACATATTTCAACTTGTCAGTAACCACATGCTAAGCAGAACAAGCATTTATCAAGGGGTAACAACCTCAGTGCCATACAAAAACAAAAACAATATTACTTCTGTTGTGTTGTATCATTTTAACCAGAATATCTGTACAATCTGCACAATTAATCCACTCAAACATTTCTACATAATGATAAACTGTGAGCGTGAAGACCCGCAAATAAACCACATCATTCAGTGAGATGTGAGGAGTGTGGCAGCAAAGCAAAATGTAGACTGTACTGTCTGTACTGACTCAGGCTTACGGTCCCCACCGGATTATAACAAATGACACAGTTATGTAGGTAAATAAATGAAACAACATACAAATATATAGATAATATATAGAGCCAGATAATACAGATAATATTCATAGTTACATTTAAATCTGTCCTGCAGCTGGACATGTATAAGGCATTTATTTAAAAAAACAAATATCAGTAAGTTTAATACATCAAAGAATAAAAAGGAAACATTTACCACTTACATGAATTCCTTGCAATGCATTTTGCATTTATGAATACGCCAGCTGCCACTCCCTTCGGAGCTGGAGATCTTTTGTTTTATTTTGTCATTTTCTTGGGGGGGGGTGAGATTGCCTAAAAATCTGTGGCAACAGTGCATCTTAGTGGACAGTGATGATCAAGATTTGCATCTCCTGATCCTCTATGGAGGTGGCATACTGAAACAACTTCTAAAACGTCTCAACACTGTATGTTTACAATGTGGGTCTACAGCAGAGGCATTTTACAGTGACACAAGACTCACTGCTTATTGTGCAAGCTGCAGACCTGATATGGTAACCCAGTAGAGGTGGAGGTCTTCAGAATTTATTGCTTGAACATTTTTTTAAAAAAACGCTTAGCTTGTAAAACCTGGAGTTTAAAATGTCACATTTTAAGCATTATCAAAATTGTTCATCTTCTCACATTTGCATCTCCATCTCAGCTCCACTTCCCTTGTATTCATTGGCAGCCGGCGTGAGAGTGTTGTCTGGGTTCAAAGGGCATTGCTCAGGTCGCTTTGCTGTGCTGTGCGTTTTGTTTTCAGGTTGGCAAAGCTGCCGGAGGTTCTGTAGAAACACGGTGGCGACACAACAGTCAGTCAGCTCACATTACGGAAACGTATACAGACAGAAAAGGAGGGAATAAACAACACAAGCAGTATTAAGGCTCCCTCAGTGTTGCTTCCTGTTTGTTAAAGTATTGTTACATTCATTTGTAACACACTGTACAAATGTTACAAATGAATGTAGTAATAGTTTAACAAATAGGGAGGAGCGCTGAGGGAGGAATATTGCAATCTTGTACTTGATCCCCTGACTTTTCCTCTAGAGCCACCATGAAGTTCACGTTTGTGGATTTTAGTGAAATATCTCGACAACTATTGGACGGATTGCTATTACATTTTGGTACATATATTCATGTCCCCCTCAGGATAAATTGTAATACCTTTGGTGATCCTCTGACTTTCCATTATTATTGCATGATTACAGAGAGATGCGACCAGTCAAATCTAATGGTAAGTTTTTGGCTGTCCTGCCCTGACCCCACCGGCATACTGAGGTTTAGTACCAGGAATTTGCACTTGCACGTATTTGATTGGCCAACGCAGTGCGTTGCTGGATATTGTTGCACTGACTTTTTGTCAAAAGTTGAGTCAGGATCAAATTTTGGCAGAGCCCTATGCGTCTGTGCGAAGGCAGTGGTCACACTGAAATGAGTTTGGAGGATTTTAACACTATGTGTGAAAATCCTTTAAATGTACAAAACTATGGTATTGAAACTAAAGTATTTTTTTGTCTAGTATTAGTTCTAAACTGTTTTAATGGAGTTGAAATTATTAGTTGACTAATCAATTAGTCCAATGGCAAAAAATGAATCTGCAACTATTACAATTTATTCATAGTTTTTCATTCCACCCTCTCAAATGTTAGGATTTACAGCTTTTCTTCATCTTATATGATGGTTAATTGAATACCTTCAGGTTTTGGACTGTTAGTCGGACAAAACAAGCAATCTGAATACTTGTTTTGTTAAATAGTGATGGGTATTTTTTTTACTTTACCAAACTATTGATTGAGAAAATAATATGCAGTTTAATCCAGTGTGCCATGCCTTTGGTACAAAACATGACAACAGACTTAACTGTCCAATAAAATGTTGGGAAAACACGTGCCTGTACGTAGCACTCGGAAACATACAGGCACAAACGAACAAACAGAGCCTTCATTGAAGAGCCTGGACTCTCACCTCTAATTTTTCACATTTTTAGGCGTCATTAGTGTCAGGCTGAGTGTTTTTGCCGAGCATGATGGCATGTGCAGCTGCATCTTCTTGACTGACGAGAGGGCCTCACAGACACACTGCAGTTCCTTTGAAAGCTTCTAAAACCTACAGTACTACTAAGTATGTTATTGGACTCTGATGTTGTACAACAGTACGACTTAAATGATAAATCGATTATCAAAATAGTTGCTGATTCATTTTCTGTCGATATGTCGACTAATTGCTTCAGCTCTAGATCACATAAGACTTTAATCGTTTTTTTTCATCAATATTTCTTTTTCTTTACTGAGTACATACCTGCCATATCGTCCCTTTCATGTGAGTAACTTTAAAGATGATCCACAGAGGAACCAGGAGAACACAGAACAGTCCAAGGAACCAGCCCAAAGCATAAGCCCAGGTCGGGTAGACGTAGGTTTTGTTGAACTTGAGAGGCTTGTATTTCACCACTGAAAAGATGAAGGTACCCTGATGGAGAAATAAACAACAACAATTACTTTCATACAGTTTCAGTGAAATCAGGTGTTTGACAACACTTTCACCAAAACCTCTAACTGACGCACCGACAGTCCAGTGATACTACTACTCAGGCCTAAGCGTAGTCCAGTTTATCAAGATCAAAATCAAAATCTTAATTCTACAGCACACAATGATATTTCAGTTGGACAACGCACGTTTGAAATGCAGCAGAACATAGTTAGAGTTTGGCGTCTAGGCTCCGACCTCATCACTCCCCGCAGATATGTTTACATAAAGGTATTGGGGAGTGATGAGCAAATATCTTAAACCAGCCGGAGCCCGCAGGTGGATGCTGGGGTGGTGGTGGGGCTGAAAGAACAGGCAGCAATACTGATGCAGGGCAGCAGTGGCATTGACAGGCAGAGGGAGAGATGGGACATTTTTGCAGCTTAAATAGAGCGCCACTTTGGGAGGGTAGATGGTTGTGGAAAGTCAGTCATGTCACGTGGCTTCATTTTAGACAAGAGCGTGTTTTTAACACTGTAGCAAAAGACTCTTTTCTGTTTCAACATGACAATGACCTCGTGCAAAAAGGTTAATAAAAAAATAGTTTTCTGATTTATGTGTGAAAGAACATGACTGCACAGAGCCCCGGGGCCAGTTTTCACAAAGATAGACTTTGACTATCTCTTAGATCTAACTAACAGTCAAATGGACGTTTCCATTCATCCACTGCACAAAGCTGTCAGGTTCCTGACTGTCTCAAGTAGGACTAATTTGTCATGAATTCTGGGTCAATTAAGACTTTTTCCAAACTAAAAAACATGGCTCACCAAGCACATTTACTCATGTTTTATTCGTACAGTTTTGAGGTACTTGTACTTGACTTGAGTATTTCCATTTTTTGCTACGTTATATTTCTACTCCACTACATTTTGGAGGCAAATATTGTACTTTTTACTGCATTTACTGCATTTATTTTGACAGCTTTAGTTACTATTTCTTTGCAGATTAGTTAACAATAGTTAATACAAAATATAATGAACCTATCGATTATGATACATTACTATAGATTAAGCTACCCAGCAGTATACCTTAAAAAGCTCCATCTTTACCAGCTGCAACATTAAAGTGACGCTTACCCATTAATGCATCAATAATTATAATTCAATTAGATAATATAAATTATTCTGAAATGGGCCATTCTGCATATTGTGCACTTTTTACTTTAAGTATATTTCGATGCTAATACTTATGTACTTTTACTTAAGTACAAAATGAAAGCAGGACCTTTACTTGTAACAGAGTATTTCTACACTGTTGTATTACTACTTTACTACTTTAAGTAAAAGATCTGAGTACTTCTTCCCCCACTGCAAGGGGTGGGGGGTGGGGGGGGTAAGTAAGTCAGTCTTTATTTTTGTGAAACTTTCTTGCATTAGCAGAGCCTGACCCAGCACATAACACACACTTGTTTGAATTGCTGCCCCGACTTTGAACACTGTGGTAGATTTTTTTTTCTTCTCCCCCTTGTTTCCCCTCTCTCCTTCATCCTGTATATTATTGGAAGGGCCAGTTTTGTTTGGTCTTGTATATTCGATTACTTGTTAGGTACCCATCTCATCCCCTCCACATTGTTTTTGGCTCAGAGGCCGTTTGAGGTGTAAAGTGAGTGGCAGGTGGGGAGAGTGTTCGGGAAAAGGTGTAAAAAATAAAGGACCATATTTGTTCTGTTAAATGTCGTGTTAAATGTTGTGTTTCCTGGATTATATACCATAAACACACAGGGGGCTATGTGATTCTCTTTCCTCCTTACTGTCTGTATCACCTCACTGTTGGCAATATTTGTTCTGTAAAATAACATCTGTTTTTAAACTTAGTAACAAAGGAGTGTCCCTATCCCTCCAAACTGAGACCTCACAGATGAAGCCTGTTTGTCCAAATGAAATTCTCAGGAAACCCTTTAAATTCACATTTTTAAAATCCTCTCCTCATTCACTCTCATCGCTTCTTCATTCCTCACCTCCGACCTACCTACAGCGCGAGTAAGAGGCAGTGACGAAAAATACATCAAACTACTTGTTTTATTATTATTTTTTTTTTACCATTGGTGGGGATTAAAGAAACTCAATTTCACTCACCATACAAACAGCGGGGGTAATGTAAAGCCAGCAATACTTCATTAGCGGCCACGGACGATAACCTATCATGTCTTCAATGTTGTCATAGAGACGATCTCCACCTGGTAATCAAAAAGAAAATAAATAGTCTGTTTTAACTTAAAATCTGTAGAAATTAAAAGTAATTCTGTACAGTCACAGTAGTTAGAACACTTTAGCTTCGTACCTTAAAAACAAATTTGTGCGTTATAATAGGCCTTATGATTGAATAAGACTACTCTTCAGTAACCTTATTATCTGTGACATTTTACACACACACACACACACACACACACACACTCATGAAGTCAAGTCACTTTATAAAGCAAGTGCTGTACAAATTAAAAAGGCCAAAAAGCAAACAGGAAGAAATGGGTTTGAGGTGGGATTTAAGAGTAACTACTGTGGGTGTTAATGTTACAAATGTGATTTAAGAAGGCATCAGCTGACAACACCCCTTCACCATATCAAATATTTTTCTCACCCTAACCACAAGCCCCTCTAAGGCAGTATTTAAATCCCTGTTGACAAGGGGGCAGTGTGAAGGACATGTTTTTTTATAGAGTGAATGTCTGGAGGTCTCTCAGATCTTTTGTATTCATTCACATTCAAAGAACGAGTGCCCAAGAGATCCAACGCCGCTCCTCAAGAAGATCTAATGTGCCTCAAGCTTAAATAAGCTTAAACAGGAGTGATGGAGGGAACAAAGCTGAACGTAAAAAAGAGAACTTAGGAATTAAAGTGAGGACAAAATATCGAGTAAATCAACTGACAAAGTCCCACAGGAGTGAGGTATTAGGTAGAAGTGCATGCCACGTTTGTATAGGCACAAAAGGAATGTAAGCTATGTGAGGAGGGTCAACGCTCACTTCATTTAATAATGAACAAACGACTTGTAGGTTTAAAACCCCTGTGAACATTATTATAAAATGTTGGTCACAGGGTCATTTAAGTGAAAAATTCGACTCGCTTGCTCTTTTTTGAAAAGGATATTGATCTTTGAAGGCCTAAACCATGGCCTAATGGACTGAGCTAAAGCCCAATGAGAAAGCTGCACTTTCTAAACTAAAGCTATTGTTAAAGTGGTGCTTTCTCCAAATATAAAATTTGGGAGCCAACTTTTTAATAAGGAAAAATCAGTGAGCCTCCTTAAATCACTTCAAACTATTTAGAATGAGGTTTTGATGTGTTTTATGCCACCGAGGGCATCCTTCTAACATTTAGGTAACCATATGTGGTGAGCGTGGTAAGTGCAGTTAGACATTATAGGTGCTCGGCAGCTGAAGGTGCTGACCTGAAAAGGCTGTTTGTTTGTTTGTTTTTTGTCTTACTAAATGTTTGCTGAGACAGTCCCTGACAGCGGCAGTTTCTTTTTCGGCCCCAGTGGAGCATTTACTCAGATGTTTCAGATTTGCTGCAATGAGCTGACACCAACCTGAAGTGAACCAACAGTTCATCTTGTAATAAATGAGTCAGTGGCTCTGATCTGTGCTTCACAAAGCACGGTGTCCTTCACTGCTTAGGCCAATTGTTTGAGTCCAAAAACATGACTAACCAATGAATAAAGGCTTTTCTGTAATTTATCACAATGAACACATGCCATGGTATAAAGTGGACTATTTTTGCTTTTCATCAAAAGATTTTCTAACCATGATTAAACCTTATGAAACCCACCAAGCATCAAGTATATTGCTGATTAATACAGGATAACAATCATGACTCACCATATATCCATCCAATTGCTATCGACTGAAACACTGAAAGAAGGAGAAGATTGTTGCCACTACAAACATAATGGTCAAAAAGTTGAAGGAAATACAAGCCTCCCTGCAGGAAGACAGAGGGTTGATTGTTACTGCACATCAAACACAAAAACAACACACACTCTTGTACTAATTCAATTTAGCTTAATGTTAGATGCTTAACATTTTGCTTTGCTCAAAATTAGACAAAGACTAAAGCAATTCAGCGTGCTACAGGTCCATGACAGATTGTAAGTAATCAGTACTGGCCTGTTTTTTTTGGACAGCACACCGGCTAGAGACCGACTACAGTTCTCACCTCTGTGACGAGAAGGAGGCCGAGGAAAAAGCAAACACAGCAGAGACAAAGCAGCAGCAGCTCTCGACGATAACTTCTTCGAAACACAGTGGGGAACATGTCTGTCACCGAGGTCATCAGGCACTCCAGACTCACAAACTGCCAGAGACACAGACCAACGGGTAAACGGAAAAGAAAAAATTATTGTCTGCAATCAACAGAGGTTAAGTAATAAAACTAAATTGAGGATTTATAACTGCTTAGTGCAAATATGTGTTTATCTCACCTGTGTGTCTGCACCCAACAAGATGACCATGATGAAGAAACATATGGCCCATAACTGAGGAAAAGGCATCATGGCTACTGCACGTGGATAGGCAATAAATGCCAAACCAGGTCCTGTATTTGAGAACACAGTCGATGTTTTAATAATACATTTCAGATTACTTTTTAAGGGACAATATTCACCTTATTGTGTAATCATGTAACAGAAGATAAAATACATTATTCCAGCTACCACAAAGGACGGCTAAATTCTTTGAAGTACAGATTTAACCAATTGCTGCAGACAAGGACTGTGGGCCACATTGTAGCGGTGGTCTTACCAGAAGCGGCCACTTCAGATATTGGCAGTCCTTGTTCGTAGGACATAAAGCCCAAAACTGAAAAGATTGCAAACCCTGCCACAAAGCTTGACCCGCCATTCACCAAACACAGAACAAATGTGTCCCTGAGGAAACAAACAAACAAAAAGTCTTTTAGCAAATGAATGAGTCTCTAGTAAGTTTGTTTTCTGCTTTAAAAACTAATTGAATTGTGTAAAAATAGAAGACAGAGAGAAGAAGAATCTATATAGGATTAAGATGAGTGAGGTTAAATGTTAAAGTGTGATGGATTGTCTTTGTATGGAAACAGGAGTTACTATCTGTCTTTCAGTAATGCAGGTTGAAACTGGTCTACATTTTTTAATATCATGCCCGACTAAATACAGGCTTTCCAAAATTTCTAACTTTGGTGCCCCCCAGTGGCCGTATTAAAAAAGACACTGTGGTAGACAGCAGAAACATGCTGAAAGCAACACATAGACGGCATCAGTTTAATTGCATAGACAAACAATATTTCTACAAACAAAATGTATGCCAGCAGAATAACTTGAAAGATATATATACACCGATCAGCCATAACATTATGACCACTGACAGGTGAAGTGAAGAACATTCATAATCTCGTTACAATGGCACCTGTCAGTGGGTGGGATATGGGAACACGACAAGGAGTTCAAGATGTCGACTTGGCCTCCAAATTCCCCAGATCTCAATACAACCGAGCATCTGTGGGATGTGCTGGACAAACAAGTCCGATCCATGGAGGCCCCACCTCACAACTTACAGGACTTAAAGGATCTGCTGCTAACGTCTTGGTGCCAGATACCACAGCACACCTTCAGAGGTCTAGTGGAGTCCATGCCTCGATGGATCAGGGCTGTTTTGGTGGCAAAAGGGGGACCTACACAATATTAGGCAGGTGGTCATAATGTTATGGCTGATCGGTGTATATAAATAATCACTTCATTTCTGCACATACTGTAGTCCCTTTAAAACTTCAAGAGCTCCCTCAGGTTCCTGGATGTTACTGATTGACTTTTTGTATCTTTCTCAAGTTTTCACAAAATATTGTATCACAATTTTAGGTAGTAAATCAGGCCAGAGGTTGGAAACAATAAACATTAAATTACAGCAACATAACACTATAAAATATGGCATAGAAAACACTGTTTTTTGGGTTTTTTCTTTTTTTCAGAAAAGCTTTGATTGTTACAAAAAGCTTTTATTAATGCGAGCACACCCTTTTACTTCCAACTTGTCTTGTTTGTTTACTGTTATTGCTTTTTTTTTTTTATTATTCCTTTTGGGTATTTTATTTCCATGTTATTCTTGTATTGCTGTAACTGCCAGATTTTATTTCATTGCAGTCCTGAAATGTTTTTGTTCCTGTTTCTACCATGTGAAACACTTTGTAACTTTGTTTTGAAAAGTGCTGTATCAATAAAGTTTATTATTATTATATTGTTATTAATGTCTGTATCTTTATCATCTTCTGAAATGTAAGGATTTGCTGCTTTTCTTTGTCATATATGATAGTAAAATCAATATATTTGGGTTTTGGACTGTTAGTTAGACAAATCAAGCAATTTGAAAATGTTGCCTTGGAAAATTATAATGGGCACATTTCACAATTTAAAAAAAATAAACCTGACTTATTGAGTTAATGCATAGGTTGTTGAAATAACCAGCACATTAATTGATATTGAAAATAATCTTTAGTTGCAGCCCTAATCAAGTCATAATAGTATGTTTGAAAAAAACAAGAGAAAAATGAATTGCTAGAATCTCAGGCCAATCTATATATGTTTTAGTGATGCATTTAAATACCAAAAAAGACAAAAAGCAAAGAGCAGTTACTTGTAACAATCATTGTTATACTGATTGTAGCTGCCCAGAGCTGTCAAACTCCCCTGACAAATGCCGAAAGAGAAGAGAACTTGTGCACCTGCATCCATCCAAACCTACGCAGATGGCAAAACATAAATATTAGTACATTTTCACCACTTAAACTACTGTAAGAGTGGAAACAGCTGCACAAGTATATATTGTGAAATTGAAGTATTTTACAATATTTGGGCCGCTGGTGGGAAGCCATTGCAGCTTATCTCGGTATTGTATGTTGAATGTTGGACTTTATTACTTACTTGAGGGTCCACCAACCTTGTCGGGTCAGGATACAGGTAGAAAGCTAAGCCGTCCATAGCTCCTGGTAAAGTGAGTCCACGAGCCAGCAGAACCACCAGCATCACGTACGGGAAAGTGGCTGTAAAGTAAACTACCTGTCAACACGAGACAAAGGCAGGTTCCTGCTTTTAATGCTGTTTTAAGACAACGCTGATTATTGGAATCTGACAGGAAGCACAAAAGAAAAGCAATGTAAGTATCGAGGGGACGTTCCTGAATGTGCAGCATTAAACGTGACACACCTAAAATCTCTTCCTGTCATATTTAAGCTGCCGAGATCGTTTTCAAGCAGCTCAAGTATCGTAACACTAAAGAGTAAATATACTGTAGCACTGTCTGCTCAAAGGAGGATACCAAACCTCCAGAATCCCTCGGTGTGGCTGTATCGACCAGGTGCCAGATCTTACGCATGCATCCTAGAGGAAGCTATGAAAAACCAGTTCACCATACTGTCATCATGGCTTTTCAATTTGCTGAGAGGTTCGACTGTCATGATCCCAAGGACTTGTGTACAGTGTGTGTGTTTTTGCTCTGTTTCCTGTTTTATTTTGAAGGTCTGTTCTTTGTTCACGGTTTTGATTTACTTCCTGTCTTTGTCCCGCCAGTTTTGATTAGGTTCACCTGTTTTCTTACTCACCTGCCTGTGATTCCCTCGTTTAGTTCTTCCTTATTTATACCAGCCCCTTTCCTTTGTTCTGTGTTGGTTCATTGTCTAATTCCATGTGTCTCAGTTTCAATAAGTTTCAGCTTCCCTGGTTCCTTGAGTTCCTCGTGTCCTTCTTGCCTGCGCTGTTTTGCCTTTGTTTCTGTCCAGTGGATCTACGTGTAAGTTAATCTTGTGTTAAATAAATCTTTGAACTGCTTCAGCCTGTCTGCACTTGGGTCCTCTCCCTGCTGCCTGTATGGCAAACCCTAACATCGACAACATATTTTTTATTTTATTGGCATATTTTGGCATGGCAGCTTAAACAGCTCACTAGTTGTTTTTGTTAGGGAAGTTCCCTCACTCAGACAGCTGCCTCAGCATCTTTATGCAGATCACTCAACTCTTACCGCACCTCGACACCATCGGGCAAACGTGCTGTGGTGGCCAACCAATCACAAACATGCAGGTGCACATTCCTGGTAGATTACTTTTATAAAGTGAGCAAAGTATTTCTACTGGTAACTGGTACCATTGTCACGACGAAAGATAATAGTTGCTGCTGTGATAACTTAAGTTGTAAAATCCTTTCTGTGAGTATCACGAAGTGTTGTGCAGTGTTTAGCATCTGTTAAGCCTTTAAAAACATGAATCTGTTACTCCAACAGGACTTCCTGGATTCTCAGCAGTACCTTAAACACACCGCCACCAATGCAGCCCCCAGCCCTCTAACATCACCTACTGTATAATAGTCTCCCGTCCATCTCTGTGACTCGTATTGCTTGACCACCTCCCATTAAAGCCACCATTTTGCTTTAGGAGGTTATTTCTGTCACAGTACGGCACTGCTCTGATGACAGGTCGTGGGCAGCTGTGTTAATATTTTCTAATTGTTTCATGTCGGCCTAACACGACTTCTCACTCTGCTAAATGTGTTTTCTTTTCGTCTGCAGAGTTATGACAGCAGGACTTAAAGCTCTGCGGTGTACTTTTTTTGTGAATGAAACCTGCCTAGATGAACTGGTGGCATTCATTGTGTTGAAACGAGCAATTTACGAGAAGTTTGTGCAGTTAAGAGAGTCTGCCGAGTCTGACTTGAAATGCTCTGACAAGCAATCTTCATGGAAAAAAGTAAGAGACGTTTTAAGAACGCAAAAATGTTGTTGCATGAGGCCCATCGTCCATGCTGTATGCATTTACTGTGGGTGTAAACACAACACTGCAACACCTCATCAAAAATTTAACAACATACAGACTGGTGACATATTTAAGGACAAATCAATAAATAAGAAATATAATGAATGTTGATGCTTCCATAAAGCTGTACTGCATGACACAATTAAGCAGCTACAATCCTATAATGCCGTCCAACTCGATGTTGGATTAACATGGAAAGAGGAAAAGATCTAAGTGACTTTGGACCACTGTCATCAAAACACCAAATGAGGGAATATGTTTTTGATTCATATAGATCTCATGAATGCGATCCCAAAATGATCCCAAAAACAGAATTCTTCCTCAGAGGCTTTAATAAAAGAAACGCACACCCACGTACACAAAATACAATGTCATCTTCTAAAGAAAGACTTCTACCTTTCCAGTGGATCTCACTCCTTTCCAAACACAGAAGTAGCACAGGATCCACGCCAGCAAGAGACACAAGGCCAGCTCCCACCTCAGGCTACCAATCTCCTCAATCCCTTGAGATATACCCAGAACTCGCCTCCTGGAAGGAAACACGTCGTATTGCCAAAGCAGGGTCAGTAAAACAGTTTGGAGACAAAAAAACTGGGAACTTTGTGCAGGACTACTAATAATTATCATGAAATTATAAAGAAGGTTATTATGATGGTGAAGAAATGTGTATGAAACAGCACTTGAATACAGTAATACAATTATGCTACTTAACATTAGTGAAGCCCTGCACACATATCAGCTCTGTACCACCAAAAGAAATTATAATTTGTTTCATTTTGTATCATTTTTGTACCTGGTTCTGATTCTGTAATTTTCAGCTCAGCATACGGCATTGAAGAAAGATGGATGTGTATTTTTTTTTGTCTCTGTGTAGCTGGCCAGCAAGTGTAGAATAGTTTGTTTCTACAAACAGTATCACTTTACTAAAGTCAACTTCATTAATCTTGGACAAATGGTTTGGGGAAAGAAAATCCCCCCTGCAGAGCCGCAAACAAGTTGGCCCAGCGGTGTATTCTTCAACACATACTGAAAAATGGATCAACTTTGCAGAAAAATGTGTTTTAAGTCAAAATAGTGGCTGTTTTTATTGCCTGAACTACATTAATAGTGCACTGAACATTCTGCATGTTATCTATTGAAAAATGTTTATCATGACTCAGCAGAAGCAACGCTGCCCAATGTGTTTGTATGTAACAGCCAAATACTTTGTAGAATTAAACCTCTGGTGACGGTCTGTAACAGATGCATCACAAAGAATATACTGAATGTTGAAAGAAGTAGAAGAAGTAAAATATTTGTTTTTTCTTTAGGAAAACCAAAACAAATGTGTTGACATGGGCCGGACCATATTTTTTGGGGCCGTTTTAACTCAAAAGAAAGTTGACTCAGTGAAAGAAAAGTTTCTTCTTGACACGTGAAACAAGACTACAGCCATTCTAGCAGCTGTGTAACGCTGCACTTTCTGGCACAGTGGTGCTTTGAGCTAAATGCAAATGTCACCACGCTAACATGCTCATGCTAACATTTGCTAATTAGCCATAAACATGGTTGTGCTAGAGGAAAAGTCAGAGTATCGCCAAAGTCATTAGGATTCGTTGTCTGCTAACCACAAATATCTGTACAAATATTGGAGTTTCAATGAGCGTGTTGACATGTGGACTGATGGTAGCCCTAGAGGGATTGTTTTGAATGTGCAAACAGGCAGCCTACATTGGAGATTACTAAGAAGTAACAGGCTTAGCAACATGGAAATGCAGCTCACCAGTGACCAAAAAATATGTTCTTGAATTTCTTGGACTGACCTCGCTATGTACCAATGTTCGTAATATGTGATCAAATTGTTCTACGGGCTGACACAGACTCTCTTTACAGAAAGAGGAAAGATAAAGAAAGACAAACACACAAAAACAACAGGGTGCCTTACGCACCTTCAGTGTTTAGCCTCCGAAAAAATGTCACAGGTGTGAATTACACTTACTCCCAGAATTCTGTTGCAGGCGTCGTTGCATTCGCAGCTGCTGTCCAATTGGATGACACATTTGCTCGACCAAATTCAACACAAGACTCTGAGAAAAAAACAGGAGGAAATATTTTCATTGATCTCAGTGTAGATAAATATTTGAAAACACAAAGACACACAGTTCTATATACTCATCAAATACACAATAATCCTGACAATTTTATACTAATTTGAGATTTGAAGGACGCTCCGCTTCTCACTGTTCCCAAAATGTGTCCAATTCACCAGGAGCCTGACTGAAATCATGAAATGAAGGTTGACTATAGTGAAAACACTGGTGAACCACATAACCCACAAGCACCCAACTACTGGAATGAACAGTTTCAGTTTTGGAAATCCTTTTAGGCTCCCGCTGGGGTGGTTTAAGTTATCTGTCTACTTTTTACAGGGCTGTTGTGAAACCAATCACTTGATCTACCAATCAATCAAGAATGCAAGCAATTTTCTAAAAATTCTGGTATTTCTGAAGCCATTCAAATCCAAGCTCATGGGCCTTTCTCTATTACTGCTGTTATGAAGACATAAGGTAAAACACACAGACACAGACGTCTGTCACGCTCATTGTTCACTTCCGCATCTGCACGTCTACCTGTGTTCCAGGTGTTCCTGCAGCTGGCCCATGGAACCTCGGCGCTGAAGGACGAGAAGAGGTAGAAGAAGGCCCATGCCTGGATGACGATGTATGACACGGCAGCATATGCAATCACGACCTGGGTAGCGTAACCAATCCCTGAGGAGACAGACAAGGTGTGGTCAATCGTAGATTATTGATAATGATGGGCAAAATAACACTGGAGCATATATAACATCCGTATTCTTAAAGAAAGTACTGTTATTGTAGTTCCATCTGGGTTTGCTGGATGGTCATGTGACCACCCAATTCACAGTATCAGTGGACGATGCATGTAAAGCAGGTTGTGGTGTGGGTGGGCGGGTGGAGACAGAGCTGTGCTAGCTGGTGCAGCTGTCCTGAGGCAGGCGGATCCTGCTCACAGTGGGGCATGGATCTGTAAGCTTTTAACACCGATTGGAGGTGTAGAGTTTCTATCCCGTTCTGCCAGCTGGCACACCTGCCATGACCAAGGTTAATTGACTGGTTCCATGATTAAGTACGTGATCTTGTTGATACATGGCAAAGAGACCTCCAGGATAAGAAGTTGTCCAGAATGCTTTGTTTTCTGTTTTCTGCGTGTTAAATGATAAGTCTGTTCTGGCAATTCTATATTTTTCTTGTTGTCAATGAATTCCATGAAAAGACCAAAACCAACAAGTATTGAGAAACCTTGCACTCGCCACCACCACTTAGAGAGAGAAGAGTACTGACTCTGAGATGCACCCAAAAAGGTCCAACATAAAGAATTTAAGGAACAGACAGGATGTCGACCATGGAGCAAAGATTGGGCGTTGTCATGGCCACAAGCTCTCGGTTGTCTTCATCTTTGCAGATCAAACTCCATCCTGCCCATTAATGGTGGGGACTGTGTTCAAATCTTCAATCCCACCAAAAAAGTCCCTTTTGCTCATTAGTTTGGTAAAAGCATTGAAGCACTTACAAAACAAAGTTACTTCTAACAGGTAAACATGTTGATTCTCCCCTGAGGGTCAGATGCCATGCATCTTGATGATCTTTATCCCCACCCACCTACCACCCGAGGAGACATTTGCATTATCACCCTGTCACGCACAGGATGAATAGACTGATGGATGGATAACACACTATTCTGGTTCCTTGCTCAGGAATGGTGATTATATTTGAGCCGTTGGTATCAACACAGAGCAATGTATAAAATCTGTGAACAAAGCCAACAACATGTCCAGGGTGAGGAGACATATAGGGGCAAACACAAGAGAACATGTCTGCTCACAGTCAGTGCTTTGATTAAAGGGTAAAGTTGGCATCAGTCCCATAGTTTTTATTGCCCCATTAAAAGACTGAAACCAACATGTTTTTTTTTAATCATCAAATTAGTTTCATACTGTTATTAATTTAACAAATAAATGATTATACTTATGTTTTCTTTTTATTATTATACCTATATGTTTGTGTCACATAATTATGCCTGTTAATGTGTATGTCTTTAGTTATTTATGTATCTGTAAAGTTAAGATATTTATTCATCTGTAAATTACATCAGATGAAATGCCGTGCGCATGAGCACGCAGCATATGCATACAAAAGGAAAGAAAAAAGTTTAGCGCTGAAATGGTGACACATTTCCATTGCAAAATATGTTTCTGTATATATAATACACATAACTGTAATTGTGATTAATTTGTAGGAATGAAGGGATGTCTTTACACACTAGGTACTACTAGTTACATGAGGCAGTTCTGTTTAGTACACTGACCTTCAAACAAGGGGCAGAAGTGCCTCCAGCAGGTGATGCATCCTTGAGATGTGAACTGTCCCATGGCCGTCTCCAGGAGGAACATTGGGATACCGCAGGCGAGCAGAAACAAGACGTACGGGACAAGGAAGGCACCTGAGAGAAACATGACGAGGGAAAGGCATTCTGTTCTCTCGGGGCAAATCTGAGCACGATGCACATGAGACATGATCATTCCTGTTTGTTACTGTTATATGAGCGTTTTTAAGTACTGGGAATTTCAATGCTGTACAACAAGTCACACAATCAAGATTTTACAAGAAATGTTTTGCTCACGGCAACATCTGGGCACAGTATTAGCCCACGTGGGTACTTGTTGTATTTGCAGGATTCACAGATTTTATTTTAAAACTTTTAGCAGTCCCTTAACTTCTGAAGAACTGGTCCAAAAATCGGACACATCTAGTCACACATAAAACACTGATAATAATATGAATGAAAAGTTTAGGGAGGCATAGCTTGAATTTGTGACCCAATGTAACACACAGTTTTTTATATTAAAAACTAGCTAAATTAGTTTCTTCAATAACAAACAGCAGCTTTGTGCCACACCTGAGCAACGTCCTTCTCATTTGAATCTATTTATGAGTTTATTTCCCCCACTATTGTTGACATTACATTTTGATTCAGTGCAGTTGCTTGACTTTGTGCAGAAGAGTAAAGGTAAAAACATAAAGTATGATTTTTATGGGAATCCTGCTTACCTCCCCCATTTTTGTAGCACAAATAGGGGAACCTCCAGAGGTTTCCCAGCCCAACCAGGGTTCCTGCCACAGCCAGCAAGAACTCCAACTTGTTTGCCCACTGGCCACGGTCCAACAGCTGAGTCCTCTTCGCCAGACTGCTATCTTGACCGGGCATCTCAAGGCTGTTTCCTTTAAGGAATTCCCTTGACATGTTCAGGAACAGTAGCAGATTAATAATGAATACAGTTTAGTCTGACCTGACATGTCCTTCCACCTCCTCCACATTTATAGAACAAGGACTGTCAAACCTTTGTAGCCCTGGGTTATGCACAGAGACAAAACTACTCAGCTGATCATCTGGCACTGCTCATAAGCTTTATTTATTTATTTGTTGAATTTAAGCTGTCAGGATTATCAGGAATGGAAAGTTTTCACTGGCAAGTGTTTATCAGAAAGCTGCACTTATTAGAGCACATTTTAGAATTAAAGCGATGCATTTGACAGCACAGTGTAAAACAGAAACCTAGTGAGGTACTTACCCCTCCATCACAAAGCCCCCTCCCCCAAGAGTTGCTTACAGCAACAACAAACTGATCAGTATTCCTCTCAGCCGGGTGTACCGCAGGGTCTCTACACAAACATGTCATGAGCAGAGCCAGAGTGAGAAACACAGTAGCTATGGTTTCCTTTGGCTCCTCTCTGACCCAATTATTGTCAGATCAGTCTGCACACCATGCCGTCTGACTTGAAAAAGTGTATGGCTTTGACAAAGATCCAAGCTATACCACTTCCCTGCTGTACTTTTCCACTGAGACAGGAGCAGCTTGAGGCACTGAGATTAGCTCAGTTGCTAACAACTAAACCAAATCAGCTGAGCTGCCGGCTGTACACGGGCTTCACTTATCTGCCAATTGGGAATTTGCAGCTTTTGGGTCATAAATCGTGCAAAAACAATACCAACAGGAATTTCTATGCAAATAATCATCTGGTTTGAAGAGCTGAACCTAATAATGGGGATAGACTTATTTTACTTGTCTTATTTTGTTTGCACTCATTCATACTGTATGTCATCGTATTACTGTAATACAGTACACATGCAAGTGCTGCTTTATCATGCTCTTTTCATTCATTATTTAGATACTACTTTGTATTTTTATTTTTATATTTATCTTCATGATCTCTGACTTTACTGTACTTTTTTCTGAATTACTTATTTACTACAGATGCACTGTACCTTAATCCTATTGTTCATTAATAACTCTTTTTTGGTTTTTATATTTAACTGACTTCCTTCTTCTAGTTTTTAAGGATCAACTTTAATAATAATAATAATAATAACTTGCATTTTATAGCGCCTTTCAGGGAACCTTTTCACATAAGGAGGCAGACAAAACAAATAACACGAGAACATAAAATGATAGTAGCAATGAGTACTGTACTTCTCCTGTTACTGTGACACGTAAATTTACCACTGTGGCATCAATAAAGTTTATCTTATCTGAGTGTTACAAATAGCCCCTGATACAGAGTCATCAGCCTCAGCTGTACTTTGTGTTTAGTGCTAATTAGCAAATGTTAGCATCCTAACACGCTAAACTAAGGTGGTGACCCTGGTTAACATTATTTCTGCTAAACATCAGTTAGCAATGTCACTGTGATCATGCTAACATGCTGACATGAGGCATTTAACCTAAAGCACTGATGAGCCTTAGTACAGCCTTGCGAAGCTGGTAGCACGGCTGCAGACTCTTGTGGTCTTGTTCATTGCTGGTTTTGCTGGATGGGGTGGATTTTTGTAACGTTAGTGCATTCATGTGTGTTACTTTACTTGATTTTAAATCTTTGTTTAAACCTGCAATAACTGTAAACACAACACTGACATATCATCACCTTTTATGTTTTGATATTGCGAACTTGTTAGCTTATTTACACGTCCAACAGTTATGTGGGAACATTATCATTAATTTGGAGTTGTGTTTCTGTCCACCTGATGAATTTAAGTCCATAAATATTCACTCTCTTTTAGCTCTGTTTTTGGTCTCCACCAATGCTGCACTATGGTCACCAGCTAATCACTAACAATGTCTGTCTGCTGTTCGGTGCTGAGCAGGTAGTGTACAGCAGGGTTTTAGTGCTTTTTCAGTGGAAACAGCTGCCTGCCGCAGCTGAAAATGACATGAGAGCGGTGAGAGTGAACCAAAGTCGTGTGCCGGACAGCTAAACAAAGAGCTGAAACTCACTATAAAGCTCCGTAAAGCCGAGAGGAGCTGCAGATTCGCTATGAGTGACCCCTTTTACATTGTCACATTGTCGTTTTATACATTATTAATATTAAAATAGCAATTATAGCCAAAAACAATTAGGTATTGACCTAAAATAAAAAAACATACATAGCACAGCTGCTTTACAACAATAATTTGCTGACGGTTGTTGTTTGGTTCAGTAATCATGTGCTCTTACAGTGCGTGGCAGGAATTTAAACCCACTATTCACAAGATGCATACTTGCCATAATTGCTGGATGGGGCCCATCAATAAAGTTCAATATTTGACTAATTACTGCAATTTACAATTCAGCTGTCTTATCTACAATTCACAAGGCACCAACGCTTTTTTTGTGTGTCTTAAATCTCTTTTCCTTTAAATGTGCAGCCCGGACAAAACTTTCTGTCACATGTTTGCACACATGTAAAAAACAATGTTTGTTAGACAGTGAACTGTTTGTATTGAAAACTCCACCGGGAAACTGGAAATTTCACATGATCATATATTTCAGGTACATTTGACGGGCAGACAGAAACCCAACCCTCAAATGTAGAGCGAGTTTCGTGACGCCATGTACAGGCATCGTTTATCTACCTGTGTTCTGTTACAACAAAATGAATTATTGAGCGCTTTAGTTAAGTTAAAACCCTCCAGACTTAACATTAGTGACGCCAAGTAGAGTAGAAACAATAAAAGCTCTGCTTTATTTGTGAGGCTCCTCTTTTGATACAATTATTCAGTAACCATAAAACAAGACAGACATACGAACACAAGACAAGACCGCTACTATTTAAGGCATATATTTACAGTTTGCTGTAAATCTCTAGAGCTAACAAGGACCATGCTCTCTGTACATCAAATTATTAAAATTGTTTACACACTGGCAGACACTAAGCACATGCTCAAAAGAAGTTCATATTCAGCTGCAAAAACAATTGTTGAATAAAATCACGATTTAATTTCTGGTTTAAGCAAAAATGGGAAACATGATTATGTCCACTTGGACAGTAAGTAATATATCCTGGGCAGGTTGTTGAGCTACAGACAGCTGTACATGTTCTCAACAAAGGCAATCTACTTTGAATGGCGTTCACACAGTTAACATAATTTCTCTCCTCAGGGTACAGACACCCACACAGCTCAGCTTTTCTCAGCTGCTGGGCTGGAGGATGAATGATTATCCACACAATGGTTGAGTATTGTATTACACACATTTAAACAGGTCCGTTTCACGTCTGTCTTCAATGTTTCGTTAGAAAATAATAAAAAAGACCAGAACAAACAAAGCATTTTGCCTCCAAGAGTGATCAGGTTTGATCATCCCACAGCCCAGAAAGGTTCGGTGTTCATATCAGCTGCGTTGACCTGACTCGTTTCTTTCTCTCTTAAAAAAAGCTTTTTTTTTTGTTAGATCTTGTACTGTTCTGATTGTTGAGCAGCCTGTTCTGGTATATTTTATAAAAATATTCTAGGAATACCTTAAAAAATATCTTGTAAATGTTGTAATGTTAAAAATTTTACATGTTATGAACTGAAGAGGCACATGATCCTGGAGGGAAAATGCTTTGTTTGCTCAAATACATTTATCGATTCTTTGAGACATTAAAGGTTTGACTTTTAGAAAAAAAAATAGACACTGTTTAGTGCACAATAAGATATTTTCATAGCTTCATTTTAATATTAGAATTACATTTACTTTTACATTTTGGACAAATCCACACTCTATAATTGATAAAATTGTCAGGCTCATTTTGTTTGGGACAGGGTGGGATGAAGAGGAGGTCAGATAACACACAACGCATCTCTGTGTGGAATGATTTAAGGATGAAAATGACCCAAATGTTTCTTTTTGCCAGTCCAACAAATGAAGCAAATCAGCTTTTGATATTCACCTCTAATGGCAGCATGATAAGACCATCACTGCATACTCATTTATAAGCCATGGATGGACACAGAAACATACAACAAATATTTGAAGAAACCTTTTCAAACTGAGACAAAAAACAAAGTTTTCCTTCTTTCAGCAAAAATATTTAGCATGGTTAAACCTTCAGCTGTGCATTCATATCACAAGTAGAGTCTACAACAGCAGTGAGTCACTCGAGTCTCGCTCGGTGAGCCAGAGAGTACCTGCAGTTCCTTGTAGGTCCCGGATTTTGTCATGCTCAAGCATATTTGGCACTCATTCGATTCATAAATTGATATAATAGTCACAAAGTTAGGCCAATGCAACCTGTATGTAAATACACAAATCTGTCACAAAAATGTACAGCTAAGACCCGTACATGTACATCACCCTCTGGTGGTGATTACACCCTCGCACCGGACAAAAACAAACCAGATAAAAAATAAAATACACAATAATAATAATAATAAGAAGAGATATTACAGTTTTCTGATACTTTCAGTATTTTGACAGAGATCTATCTCATAGCGTGGACAGGAAGTTGAGGTTTTACAATATGTCATTTAGATCATGATGTTCTGTGGGAGATTTTTTTTTTTTCGAAGATGACGATGATGATGTACAGAATCATTTAAGAGATGATGATGATGATGAAAACCACTGATGAAGATGATGTGTAGCACTATGGTGCAAGCTGCGTCGCTGGCCTTTCTTTCGGTTCTTACTATATTCTTGTAATCTGACTTATGTTACACATTTTGAGTGGTTACAAATTGGAAAAGTATACCAAAAAAACAAAACAGAAATCTCTGAAAGGAATTTTTATTTTCACATTCTTCAGCACTATGAGAAGAAACGGCAGCTGATGAGGAATCAGATGGAGTGCACCATAGCCACGTGACATTATAATGACAAACACACTGTAATCTTTACTCATAATTAACATTATATGCTACAGAACATACTAGTCATAATTCAACACCTTTTCAGTCACATTGAGTTTGGCTATTTCACTGCGTCTCCTAAACCACTCAACAGATTATTCAGATTATGTCTCATGTAATCTCAACAAATGATGATTAATTCAGTTTTAATTTCTACAGCCATAAAGAAATACTTCAGCGTTTTCGAAAACACACTTTTTCGCTTTCTTGCCAATAGTTGGATGAGAAGATTGATACCAGTCTCATTTGGTATCATTAAAATGAGAATTAATTATGTGCCGAACTATTTCATGGATGGAGGCGTTGACTTTCTGGAGCATTGGCCGGTTGCCTGGCAACTGCTGCCCCGTAAACTCACAAACGTTTTTACACTTAGGTTTCTGCACAGAGTAAACAAAGGAGATATAATGTGTTAATTTGTGAGCCTTAAAGGTGCCTGTAGGTGGATTTTGAGTCAGGCTAGCTGTTTCCCCCTAATTCCAGTGTTTATGCTAAGCTAAGCTAAGCGTCTGCTAGCTGCAGCCTTGTATTTAGCGTACAGACACGAGAGTGGCATCGATCTTCTAATCGAACTCGGCAAAAAGCGAATGAGCATATTTCCCAAAATATTCCTTTAAAACAGACATGACTTTAAAATACAGTATGGTGTAAAACAATCAGGAGTTGGCACATTTTTGTTTTTTCAAATACAACTTCAAGTATGAAACCGCTTCGACTAAAGCCCCTTTCAACTTCATCAGTCTTTAAACTTCAAACAGGCAGTGATTTATTATTTTTTTTACAACAGGCCGCCCTCAAAAACAGCAATGAAAATGATACTCCAGGTTGAATATGAAAGGCACAGTGAGAACTTTCTTTAAATGGACTTCAAGATACGTGTTCATGTTTGTACAGTAAACACAGAGCAAGCCCTTTTGTTAAAACAACCCATACAATAAATTCAGTTTGGGGAACTTAATGACAGGAGTTGTTATCTCGACTTCTGGCTCCTTGCCCTGCAGATTACATCAGCAGAACAAATCACACCAATGAGCAGCGCTTAATGATTTCACAGACACCTGTGTGAATCCCGCCTCGAGCATAAATACTGAGGGTTATGAAAATGAAATGCTTGAGATAGCATCAACAGCGAGCCAATCACGATGAGTTACGAGATGGGAGCTGCACTTCTTTTGAACTCAAGTGCGACGAGATCACGCGAGCGTTTTTTTTTTTTTTTTTGTGCAGAACGATTTGAAAAAACATTTATTTAACATATCTATTTACTTTGCTTATTAATTCGTAAACACAGGAGAATGTGGTAATGATGCCGTAGTCACTGTTAACTGGTTTGGGTGGTGGTGAGGTTACTGCGTTATAACAAAGAGAGTTAACACATTTCAACATGGATAGTTTTTCTTTTTAAATGACCATAAAACCACATGTAACAATATTCTGAGAAATTAGAAGAAACACTTTCTGATTCTGGTATGAAACATCGCCACTGGTTTGAAACGTTTAATACGATAAAATTGAATTTAAGTACTGGCAATGGTCACCTACTGTATGGCACTGTTAATGTGAGTTTAAGTAAACACAGTGTCTGACAATCAAGAAAACAGGCATCTTTTTTTTTTTTTTTTTTTTT
>VMKM01003315.1:0-40243 GCA_008360985.2 Macquaria ambigua | reverse complement strand
TTGTTTAAGGGTAGGGGCAAATATCATGATGACTGTATGTGCATTTGTATTTCATATGCAAAATGATGTCAGTTTTGCCTACCTGTACAATCCCCAGACCACTGCCTTCTTTTTCAGTGCAAGGTAAAATATAGCTGCATCCAGAGGATCGTTGTTTCTCTGTAAAGAAGCCCTGGCAACCTGACAAAATAAATGAACAAAATACATTCAGCTCATGCCTCCTCAGTCTATACAGTTTTATCCACAGAACAAGTTGTAGCTTTATGGGTCATTTCAGGGAGTAGCTCAATCGCAGTTATAGTGCTGTATTTTATAGCAGCTTCAGCAAAAATTCACTTTCACCTACCTGACAGCACTTCATTTATGAATGAAGCAATCAATATGAAGTAGACAGGGCTAACACGTAAATGGCCAATCTTCAAAGACTTTATGTGTAGAATTTTTATGTGACTATAGCATCTTTAAAATGATCCTGGGCAAGTTCTGTTCGAAGAAAAAGGAGACATCACTGCTGAAAATGAGTCTATGTGTTGTTTAGTGTCAGACAAAAAGCCCAAAACACAAAGACATTCCATTTACTACCAAATAAGACAAAGAAAAGCAGCAAATCCTCACATTATAGAAGCTAGAAGATGAAAATCTTTGGCACTTTTGGTTCAAAAAAGACTATCAATCGCTTATCAAAATAGTTGCCAATGAATTTTGTCAATAAACTTTCAACTGTAGTTTTAAATAAAAGTACTTCATGTAAATTACTAGACCCTGAACTATCTCAGAAATGCATTTGATGATTAAAACATGACTACAATTTCTAACATGAACGCAAACTGAATATTAAACTAAACTCCACAGAGGTACTGGCCTTTCCATTTCACATATACCTGCTCTTTTACACTGATTTGCTACTGACACACAATCTGCAAATTAATTTATCTGAACAAAACTGGCACTGGGTCACTGACACCAAAAGTGACAATGATAATCAACGAATGTCATTAGCCACCTCACCTTCTCAATACAGCGGCGTAGCTTGTTGGTGCTGCGCAGCCACCAGCCTACACCCATGGAGCGCAGCTCAGGCCAGGTGGGCTCTCCCTTCTGTAGGGCAGGCAGCATATTCAGCAGCTCCTCCTCAGCTTCAGAGTGGAAGGCCCAGGCATAATGACATGTTGACAGGCCTGCAGAGACAAGAAAAGGACACGTGGGAAATGGGGAATTATCTGTATTTCATAAGGAGAATACCAACACTGTGTAGTGATTTTAGCATGCATTTAACAAAATAACCAAAACTGATAATGTTATTTACAGCAGCTACTTCAGTGAGCATAATCAGTTCCATACATTTAAAGCAGTGAGTTTCCTCTTACAGCTACAGTGTTACAGCTACAGTGTTTTACTGCAGGCCACAGAGGAGATCTAGGGGAGCAGCATAGATTAAGTGCCTTTCTCAAGTGTAACTTTACTGCAATCGTTAAGGATGATGAAAAGACTATGGCTTGTTCACTTCTCTCACTGAGACTTTTACTGTCAAAAAAGTACAATTGATCAGTAACCTTCCCATCTCTCTAGCTTTAGGAGTCTTTATAGAGTTACTGCTCTGACACCTAGGTGGGCACTGGAGCTGTATCGAAAAGAGCGCAGGGAGACAGCTCCTTAGGCAGCAAGCTGGGAACTCAGATAAAGTCCTGTCAGATCATACAAGGTGAAAACATATTAAAAGGCCATTTGGACAAAGAACTAAGTGTTCTAATTTTGAGGGACAGTTTATCTGTGAACTTTGGTCTTGTTAGATTAGAAAAATAATAATATTTGTATCGATGTGATAGCGGCCCTGTACACGTGTGTAGAAGGCTACAGTCTTTGCCTGCTCGTCAGCTATCAATGAAAACAGTTTGAAATCCTCTATCCCACTGTACCTTGCCGTAGCAGCTGTGCTCGGTGCGCTGGAGGCAGGGAGGTAGAGAGGAAGGTATGAAGTCTGACGGCCAGCAAGAACTTGAGACCACACTCATCCAGTGTTTCTCCACCTGGTAAATGAATGACAGACAGCTCTTACTGCTACTTCAAAACATAATTACATGATGGAATGGAGCACTTATCTACTGCATTTCTATTCATGTGAAGAGCCCTTATTTTATGTTTTTATTTCCCTGCAGTACCTTTGCTCTTGCCCTGGCTGTGCTTGAGGTCTGTGCTTGTGGTAGCGATGGTGTCGGCCAGCGCCATGAGAGACATCTGCTCCATACGGGTTAAGCCTGGCAAACTGGAATGAAGGAGGTGACTGGACAGAACCTGGGCATGTTCTGGACCAAAGTATGTCGGACTGTATTGGGACAGGTCAATAACCTACAGAAAGGAAAGAAGACAGAGGACAGTCTGTAAAATGAATAACACATAATATAGAGAGGCAGGAAATAATGTTAAAAGGGAGTCTGTGTCATGACTGGATTCAAACTCACAACAAAACACACATGTTGTATATGCATAATAACTATACAAGCTTTTCCAAATGCATCAACCTTTTGACTTATCTAGAGCCAACACGAGGCTAGATTTTTGATGCATTAGCCAGGGCCATCATGGGCTTCTTTTAAAAGGCAGCAATATATCTAAAATGAACCTTGACATGCACAATTATGCACGTTTAAGCTACACACTGGAATACCAAAAGAGCCCAAAATGTTGCTGTCCGCTCTCATTTTTATAAATTCTCTTTTAACCAAGCAGAAACTGACCTTGTTCCCCGTTTCCTCTTGATCGCTGTCCAGAGGGTCCAGGTCTGCCATGCTGGGTGTTTGAAAGAGCTCCTCATAAGCATCAGTGTGACTGGAACCGTGCCCACTATCTCCGCTCACACTGCCCACTTTATCTGAAGGGAGGCACAAGACAGAGCTAAATTACACAAGACATGAATTTCATAAGAGGCCTGCAGAAAAATCCCCTCCTGCTGGGGAGGCAGCAGATTAAATTAAAATGCCAAAGAGCAGGAAATGTTTTAACTGTATACATGTTTATACTGCCATTCTTATCTTTGTATTCCCAGAGATACAATGGGCTAGGTGGCTAGAAATGGTAGTTGCTTTTCCAATGTAAATAAATACTGTTGCTCTGGAGAACAGTTTTGATGTTTGTTTCACATACTCTGACAAAGTTACAATCTTCAATTCAACACAGAAGAAAATCTATCTATAGTCTACCTTATTTTATTAAGTTGTTATCCACAAGTGCAGTTTTTAAGGTTAGTACAGTCCAACATCTCAAAGCATTTCCACCTCCTAAGTTTTAAGGTTTTTTTCAACTGATTATAAAATTGTGTTGTGCTTTTTAAAAGGATTTAGCTTTCCGTTCAGGGTTGTTATTTCCTGCAGAGGCATAGTCTTAGATCAGCAGGTGAAAACATTATGGTGTTTTAAAATTTCTAATTACTCTAAGTAAACATCCTTTGTCCATTTTTTGCTTGGCTGATTTGTCATTTTCCAACTTCATATTTTCTGAATATGGTTATATTTTCAGTACTTTGCTTAACTTTGCCTATGTCAAGTACTACTGAAATAAAGTTTACAATTATTTTATTCATTACTGAATATTATTATTCTAAAACAGTGTGTTGTATACCCACCAGGTTTTGGTAATGTATCCTCATCAGCTGCCAGAAGGGCGTACAGAGGCAGGGGAGGGATCGAGCTTATCTCTGTGTAGTCAGGGGTGGAGTTCTCTGCTTTGCTGAACATCTTTCGGTCCCTGGCTGTGCTGCCTCCAGCGCTGATGGTTCGAGAGCGCACACGTTTCTCGGGATTGGTGGTACTGTCTTTAAGTGCCACAATTTCTCCAGCAATGCATTTCACCAGGTGGGAGAGGATGGCTTTGGCACGGTGAACCTTAAGACAGAGAAATTGTGTTACATATTTATATTTTAAACATAAGTCAAATTTTGGTCGGTCTGCTTTACTACAGCTTCAGACCTTATGAAATTAAAATTATATATAACTGACAAAACTGCCCTGTCATATCAACTGGATAAATAAAGAACAAATAATCAGAATAAAATATAAAATATATGTAAGTATATACAGTAATCGAGTAATTTCTTAACTTACCTTCCCTAGGTCCATTAGCTCCAGTAACTGTACAGGATGGTACTGGGGCAGAGTGGGAAAGAGTTGGTGAGCTGCTTCAAAGAGCCCAGAATCTTCCATTTCTACAGGCAGATCATAAGCTGTTCTCTTCCCACTGAGTTTCTCAGCCAGGCTCATCATCGATCTTGTCAGAGCCTTTTTCGGAGGGGCCAATGAAGACATGGGGGCCTCCTGGCTGAGACCCTCTTCCTGGCTCTGTCTGATGGCTGAGATTATGGAGGAGACGCTGCTGCTGATGTCTGTGTCTTGGGCAATTGGGGCACTGGGTTTAGGTGGCGCTGGGGGCTGCCACTGGGAGTAGACGTGCATCTCACAGTCCATGCCTACTACCAGGATGCCATCTCGTACCCAGGAGAGGGAGACTGGAATAGGTAATGAGCCTTCAACAGAGGAGACTAGATCGACTGATCGAAGCAGAACCAGGCGAGACAAGCTCTGGTCTCTACTGTCATCAGATGACAGACAGAGCTCTGGAGGCTTCCCAGAGAGACGGCCGTACATATAAATCTTTGTCCCAATACCGACAGTCAGAACATGTGACCCATTCTCTTGGGAGACCCAGTCCAAATGAACCAGGTTCTTACTACTAGAACCATGACAGTTCTCATTAGGTATAAGGAAGTCCATGTTACTTGGAATATTGGCACTTCCAGTTGTGCTATTGCTAATACCACAGTTAGCTATGGGATCTGTGCTGTCCAGGACTATGGTCTGCTCTAGAATCCACTGCGAACCACCAGTGGACTCACACTGGAAGATGTCAATGTGGACCGATGGTTCTCTAATGTTTGTTGGGTTCAGGCTCGGAGTGAGATTTGGGCTGTGCTGTACAGTCAGGGTTGGGGTCAGGTGGGTGTTGTTGTTATAGTGCACATAAGGGGAGGAAGCCAGGGTAGGAGGAGAAGTGAGCAGTCCGAGAGAGTTCAGATGAGGTGTTGAGTTCAGAGGTATGTTTGGCATCTGCCTGTAAGCAACTGCAATCCGTCCAGTGTGACAGCAGCTGACCTCTATGGGGCGACCTTGCACGCTTACTGCGCTGCTGTTGGGAAGCCTCTCCTCCACCAGGAGAGGCCACTCCTCCCACTGGTACACCAGGCTGTCCATACTGGAAGGCTTTGTCGCAATGACATTACACCTCCAGAAGCGCACCTTTCCATCAGAACAGGAAGTAGCAAGGAGGTAAGGCACACGGCCAGCTGGCAGAGAACACGACGCGCTCAGGTGACCTAGGAAGAGAGTTGACAATTCACTATTAGGCAAGGAAGTTTTTCTCAGTCTCTATTATAAAAGATTTTCAGACTTTAATCTGTGAATTTCTTTGAATTGATTCGATTTTTGAAGATTTTTGTCAGTTTTCAGAAGGTTTTATTGAATATATGCTAAGTGCAGATGGCAACATAAGTACAGTTTATGAACAAGCTAAAGTAAAATAACAGTGGTTGCAAGGTTAAAAGGCCTGGGTACTTTGTTTTCCAGATATTTTGTGTGCTTTCTGTGTTGAAAATCATTATTAATTTTGAGTCACACTTGTGTTGTCACGCTGACAATAGAAATTGTTGAAAAAGTAGCCCTAGCTTTGTCAGTTTCTATTCTTCATTCCAATGATAATAGAAGTAGCTTTTTCTTAGTCAATAAATAAATGTCAATATGTTCCTGAAGAAGTTTATTTGAATCTATGTTTTCAATTATTTGCTAACTGTCTGACCATTTCTTTAGAAATGAAGTTCCCATGGCAAGAAAAAAACATAGTCTATACTGGTGTCTGTAAATGCCTCAGTAGACTGGCATACTTGCACTGAGGACCCTGCTTTAATTCCATTATAACAATACTGTTTAGGTGCAAAAAGAAATGTAATTATTATAACCTCAATAATAAATCCAATAAAGATTAATTTAATGCAAAATAAAGTCACATTGTGCCACAATTACTACTACTATAATTAATACTAACACTGCTGCTGCTACTATCAATATTGCCTTTTTACATAGGATGCCTTGCATTATGCACAGGGACTATGTACTTGTCCTCCAAGCTGTTTGAACTTCCTTTGATAGTGAAATGCAGGAGACATAGACCCCTGTCATTTGTGTGCGTGTGTCCTCATCATCCCTCACCTGCTGAGGGTGTAACGCTGATGGCTTCCACCCCTTCAGGCAGAGCCATCTCTTGGCTGTATAGCCTGTGTGTTGTGAGGCTGAGGCGACAGGCACTCTGAAGATTAGAGGTGCAGGGTTTAGTCTTCTGAGCTACTGGAGAACTGAACGTGTCAAAGTTAAACTGCGAGCTGTTCATAGCAGAAGCTGTGGTGGCACCCTTCTCTGTCGTGGTCTCTTCTGTGGGGACACAAACAGGAAGAGGGAAATATTAAGAAAAGCCAAGACAATTTCTGGTCAAAACCCTCCCACATTATTTATTTTATTTAAGTATATTCTCAAAACACTGTCCACAACTTCTTTGGGTGTTCAAAAACAATTACTATTTTTAGATGGTCAATACAGAGTTACTGCTCACTGACGGACATCACAATTTTGTCAGGCTTCCAGTTCTTGTGACTTTCTCTGGGGTAGAACTGTCCTTTAAACTGCCATGCATTTATTTGGTTAGCGATCAAACAAGATAATTAATAAAAGTGCTTGTCTTCAAGCAACTGTGGCAGTAAATCCATTTTTTTCCTACATACAGTGAACTTTAAGTCTTTTGTTCAAATTACCTACCCATGGTGACAGGTCGTGCTGCAAGATGGAGATGCCACATGTGGAGGAGCGAGCGGCCTGTTGGGGTCAATTCGACCACCACAAGGAAAAAACGTGCCGAGAAGGCCGGCTCGCTAGAGGCTGCAGGGAAACGCACACAGACGCACAAAGAATATTAATGAACAGTGTGACTATCAATGTGTTCAAAGTGGTGCACATGTTTGATATTAAACCTTTAAAATATCTACATTTTACAGCACAGAGTTAGAAAAAGTTATTTTGTTTATACCAGCGTGAGGAGAATCAGGAGTTTCCTGTGTGCTCTCTGTTCTCTCACTGCCAAGGATCAGATCCTCCTCAAAAACATGCAGGAGCTGGGTCTCCTTCCCCTGCTGCAAAGAACAACAGCAGCTACTATCAAACCACATCAGATGCAGACACTGAGCAACATTGCTGATACGCAAACAGACTGACATAAACACAAGTTGTGTTAATCTTACACAAACACGCACATGTACACACACACGCACAAAAACTGCCTGAGGGGATGAGAGAAGGTTTGCTCGTTTGCTTTTTTTAATGATTGACCTTTCACACTCAAAAGTCGACTGCAGAAAGTTTTATGCTACCAATGGTCTAGAATTCAACTATGGCTATTAAATATATTACTGTTTATATATACTTTATTTCAGGGGAGAAGTTTCTGTTAATATCCTTTTCCTCCAAGACATTTACAGAGTTGTTGTTGTTTAAATACACAATTAAACATAATGTATACTTACAAAGCCAGTAATGACATCCAGCTCTATAATACACCCTGGTTTTGCTGTGGATTGCTGACTGATGATGTTGAACACCTCCCCAACATATTTCTAAAGTGAAACAAACATTAACATTTTCATTATTTCACAATTACATAATCAAAACATACAGTTAGTGAGCCAATTGTGCTTCAGAAAATTAAAAATATATAACTATTACCTGCGCTGTCATTGACGAAACTATAAGCTGTTTATATGCAGTGCAAGAAAGAATATTCTTAAAAATTACTATTAATACACATTTATCTTACTTCTCACATGGTGTTTAATTGTGCTCATCCAAGGCTGACACTAATGAAATGGCAAGACAAATTAACAACACCTCATTACCTCACTGATTCTATAAGGGTCCAAGGGGAAACACTGATGTGTTATTGGTGTGCATAAAAATAGTTATTGCAATGCTGACTATACCCTTCAGAATTTGCTGGAGTTCCTGTTTGATGACTTACTGATATCTCAGGATTGGAGAGCTCACTCAGGAGTTTCTTAGCTTCAATGACAGCCTGATACAGCCTGAGTGAGTGGCCGTCACTTGCCACAAAGCAGGCGCTGGGAGAGTTGCAGTACGCACCTTAAGAGAGAAAGAAAGAAAAATATTGAACAGCGCTCGTTTTTCTAAATAAATATAAAAACAAAAAGGCTAAACAAATATACAGAATACTGAGGTACAGTACATTTAACAAAGAACCAAACATTAAAAGACTGCAGCAACTATTTTATTAGTGGGACACTATTTGGAAATTTAAAACTTTCATTGATTTTATGGAGTTGAAATTTGTTGTTTTGTTATTGTTTATTTATATGAGGGTGAGACGGACTCAAGAAACTGTTCTAAAAATTATATTTATGGAGATTTCATGTCCCAAAGCTAGTCTCATTTGGCCATAGTTAGTTATTCAGAAAAAAATAACTGCATTTCCTTCATATTACTGAACCAAAATAACTGTCTGGTAAACAAAGGGAATTATGAAAATGAAGCTGTGCTAAATAAAAAGGCTGATTGTTAAAGCAACAGAGAATTAAGTCCTCAGCAATCTCCAAACAATACAAATATTTTCTCACCTAAACAGCTGCTGGGAATGAGCGTGGGCAGCCAGGCTACATTAGCAAATGCTGATGCATGGAGAGAATTGATCCGAGCTAGCTCGGAGACCCCGCCTGATAAAGACAGTGGGCCGACAGGGTCCACTCTCCATAAAATCAGCTCGCTGTAGATCGCATTGGGATCCTGGGAAACCACACCCAGGGACACCCGGCTGGCCCTTGACCCACGGGGCAGAGACGCTGAATGAGAGAAACCAGAGGAGCAGGTGTCCGGAGGAGCCAGGATGTTGTCTACCTCTGGCGTCCTCAAGGCGTTGTGGTGCGAGGTGGTGAGGAGGAGAGGGAGTAATGAGTGACAGGCCAGGTCATTGAGGTGGAAGCGGTGGCCACAGTACCGTGACTTGTGAGAGACGCTGAGCACAGTGGAGAAAGCAGAGTCCTCCGCGAAGCTGACTGCCCACTGGTTCAGGGAGCCGTCGGCATGTTTGGAGATCATAAGGACGTTGGGGGTGAAAATGCTTAGTCGAAGACTACTGCTGGGTGCAGCTTTTCCTTGACCTCCGTAGCTTATTAGAGCAGATTTGGTTTGAGGCAATGTGGTCCCAGGCGGTCGCTGTCTGCCATGTTGGATAGCCAGATCCACGTTCTTGTTGCAGGCATACATAACCACACTGTGGCTCAAGGAGATTGCATCGCCTGTAGGGAATGCTACAGGGATACGGGACACAAACGACACCTGAGAGAGAGAGAAAGAGAGACATCATAGCAATGAAATCTAAAGCAACTAAAGCTTACAGCTCTGAGCTAGTGATAAGGACTCCATCAAGTAATTCTTTTTTAGCTTGAAATTATGACATACTGTACATACATTATAAAACAGCTCAAGTCCCCATGTGGATGTGGAAATGACACAGATGGCACTTAAGATCATGAACTCATTTTACAAAAGCGTTAGCTCAAAACAAAAGGGCTGACATTCTTATATTTCCCATTCAGAAGTTGAGTGACTGACTTTCTGAAATTAATTGGGTCACTAAGACAGTGATGCGAGACTCGAGGGATACAGCCTTCTTCACTAGCCCCTTCATATATGTAAAAAAATAATAATGTTCAACAATACTTATGCTAATGAAAATACCAGGATCCTATCTGCTGTATCTAATTAAAGCAGCCAGGCCTAATCAACCTGAATGTCAGTGAAAACTGGGATTATTTTAGCTGCCATGCCTGACTGACTAACTGCCATGTCACAAGATTCTCATTATTTCACCGCTAATAAAAATGCATCAAGGGACTTTTGAATTTGATATGAAGTCACAGAGAATTACAATATAATTGTGTGAACGGCTGGATGAGAAACCATTAGAATAGGAGCTAGACCATCACGGCTGTCAAAATGATTCACAACCTTCTTGAGATGATAAATTAATCTTTCCCCACCAGAAGCACTTCTTGAAATTTTGAATACAAACAAGTCACTTGAAAGAGTGACCAAAGGAAAGTCTGCTTAGTTTACAGTGTTCATTAAATTATAAAGTAAAACTATAATTGAATATTTGCTTTACTGTAGTTTCCCATCATAACACTTCGGTGTCTCTGTTTTTAATTTATCAATCTTTGAAGTGGAAAAAGGAAAATTAGGAAAAAGAAAGTGATATTTGTAGACAGCTAAAAGATGAGGGATTACGTCTGTTCATAAAACATCTACATAAATTTAATATTCAATTGTTTTACATAAACATAAACCACATCAACAGTGAGCGTACCTGAGCTTGTCTGAACATGCCTGGCTGGTATTCATCTAACCAGTCCACATGCCAGACTAACAGAGAGCCGTCCATGGGATGGATACTGAACAGCATGTCTGCCCCTTTATTCCACTCCTCTAACAGCAAGTCCACCTGGTGCTTCACTGCTGCCAGAGGAAGCTCAACCGCCTCGGGTCCTTGGGGGTCACTTGGCCTGCTGCTATTATCTTCTTCATCAAAGTTATCCTCATCTTCAGGCTCTGGAAGAGAATACAAATAATAAACATAGTGCCCAAATGTAAATTCTGAAAATCAGTATGGAAGACAAAGCATACTGCAATATGTAAAAGTCTTATCCCAGCTTCATGTGCACACCTCTTCAAATAAAGTGTCAATGCCTGATCCAAATATTTTTCTGTACCTTCATGGGAGCATTCGTTCTGTTGCTCCAGGCTGCCTCGGAGCTGCTGCAGGAAGACCTCCATAGCTAAAGTGAAATTAAGCTCCTTGTTGTTGAGCCAGTGGACAGTAAAAAAACCTCCAGGTTCCTCGTCATCCACGGCATTCAGAGAGGAGATGGAGGGCAGCAGAGGAATGTCTGTGATAAAGACGTTATAACATTTAGAAAAAGAAGGCAACGAATATCAGAAATTTACATTACATTAGATTGGGGGCATTCAGGGCAAAAGCAAATTAACTTTCATGAATATGAGTATGGTTTGAAGTATGCTAAAACATAATTGAAGCATACAAATACGATCCTACAGGACTTCTAAGCCTCAAGGCTGAAAGAATCTACAAGATTTTGCCCTGATTCAGGTCAAATTAAGCTGCCACAACACAGAGGAACACAATGAAAATGCCTTAAAATTACTTGGAGCAGCTCTCACTGAGCACAAAAGCTCATTGGGATGTTAAATAAACAACCTCAGGCAAGCTACAAAATTTACAGCATTTTTTGCCAGAAGAAATACAGGGTGAAGGCCTCGGACCTCCAGCTGATTTTATTCAAGCAGAGCTAACCATCTACGAAGTCGCTATGGTTTAGGAATAACTAATATGTTGCTGTACTGTAGGTTTTCTACAAATTCTTCACTGAATTTGGAGAGTTTGTTTGGTGTTTACCAAGATGCTGGTAATCAGGCTCAACAGGATTATCCACTAGTTACAGAAACTAATGTGTTTGAGTCTAACCTGTGGCAGGGTTGATGCTGGCGGCAATGTGGAAGTGACAGAGAGCGTTGGCATGGGGCATGTTGCTGCTGCTCTGCTTGTGGTTGTAATGTCGGCTCTGGTGGTGAGGCAGGCAGCCAGTCAGAGAGGGCTGGGGCACATCCCGAGAAAAGGAGCTGTGCAATGATTCTTGAAAATTCAACTGTGAGGGAAACATTAATTATTCAAGTTAGATAATTAATAAACAATACTTAATGTGCTGTGACTTCTAAGAGTTCTTAGATGCTGAAAGTCTGATACCAAAAATGGGATGATTGTGGTAACAGAAATTAAATCTGTATTTTATAAATGTAGATTGGTTTGAGTTTATCATCAATGTGCTTTTTTCATAGCTTACAAATGTATGTACAAATCACAGAGACAATGAGATCATGCATAAACCTTTCACAGAGATTTAGATATTCTTAAATAACTTGAAAAGCAACAAGAATTTTATAGGGCTATATAGTTGCCTGCTACTCATTTCAGGCCGACACAGAGATGCAGGTTAAAACTGCTTTTGGAGGTTGATGTGAATGAATCAACTTGTGCCAACTAACAGGGCTTCACTGCTCTCCTCCCAGCCTGAGCTGAGCTACTCTGCTTTGGTGAACAGGTGTTTCTCTTAGGGATGGGAATTTAATTTAATGTTATTGACGTTAAAACAACATTTAACTTAACTGCCCAATTTGTCTAAAAAAAAAAAGAAAGAGCCAGAGCGAAACAGGTAGCATGGAAGAGTGGCTGAGCGAGAGAGAGGGGCGTGTAAGGGGACCTGAAATTAAAACTAAACTTAATTTGGTACTTAGTAAGATTGCGTAATGTGTAAAGATCTACAGTTCTAGACTTGCAAGGCAAGGTATGAAACAGCAGTTTCATATGAATGACAGCCAAGAATTTGAAAGACAGAGCATCTTTAGGTTCATGGAGACCATTTAACATAATAATGGGCTTCAATTTCACTGATTTTATTCAGCTTCTCTGGTGTACAATGAGTAGTATACTAGAGCTGTAAGGCTGCAGTTTCTCCAATTATTACTGAGATTGATGTGCTCATCACACCCGCAAAAGAAGTCCTTTGTCAAATATTGTTAACAAATGTGTGTAAACTCTCCATTTGAGTATGCATGTGCCACACTGATGTGTATAAAGCAGATACACATACTTTTGAATGGTTTTCTATCTTTGTAGAAAAATGAGATAGTTACTGAAATCCCATATCACTGTCTCCTCTGGAGGTTCTCAAACAGCATCCTTATCAAGAAACTTTGGGCTTAATTAACTTCATTGATTTTGCGAGAAATCTTGTACAGCTCATCCCACCCTGAGGCAGAGGCATCATACTAAAATGGAGTTTAAAATGGGGCTCTCTCAGTACTGTCCATCCATTCTGTTTTGGAGGAGGAGAGTTAGCTCAGACTACTGCCTGGATCATCCAGCACAGTCTGTGATTTTTAATGAATAATTCCACACATGCACTCCTACAGACTCTCCTCAAGGCACAGCAGAGACATTTGCATACCTATTTTTCCTGCAATCTAATGTGCCCTGAGCGCTGTAAGTGCCAGTGAGACCCATAACCATTTAAATGTCCATATTAAAATGGATGGAAGTACTGTGTTTGAGGCCTAGCTAGGCTGTCAGCAACAACGCAAGTCACTTAAAGCAGAAGACACCACCATTACAAATGTGAGCCAGCATAAGAAAAATTAAAATGGCAAAACAACCATCAAAAGTTATAATTTTGAGGTGATGCACAGATTACAGAAAGGAGACCAATATTCTTCACTGATGCTCGTCTTAAGCCCTACAAAGCTTCAAAAACCATCTTCATGTCTGATAGCCAATTAATTTTTCCTTTTAACTCCACTAAGCCTCTGTTTTTTTTCTTTTATCTTCTTTCTGAGTCTCCCTTTGCACTTGTTCCCTCGTCTCTGCAGCACCCTAATGTCCTACATTAGCAAGGGTGAAAATACAGTAGCCTGGCTTCTGCTTCAGGGCCAAATAGGGCAAACCAGAGATCAGAGCATTTGTGCCATTTATTTTCCCACTATTAATAAGATTATGGAGATTCTTTTTGCATTTTGTAACCAAAATAGACAATGTTCGCACTGTGAAACAGCTTGAAAAATAATGCTTTTCATTCTGACAAAAACACATTGTGTTGGCCCTAGCAAGCACTTCTTTGACCTAAGTAGTTTAGCTTTTGTCAACATTTACATTTTCTGATTTAGTGCTTTAAGATGACAGATGTGCTACACTGTCAAATTAAGCAGTGATATAAATAGTATATATTTTAAAGTTCAACTTTATGATGTGATTTGTGTTCTAATTATTGAGTTCCTGCTCTCTTCTTGGATAAATGTATCTAGTTATTATTATATTTAGTTAGATCTACACTCCACCAGTTTATTAGGTACACGTATCTAAAACAAAGGTGGTCTAATACAACAGTCCTGCAATAAATTCTACCTTTATGAAAGTGATAATATTGAGTTTTTGCTGAAACTGTTTTAGAGAGAAGCTGATTCAATTTTATGGACAAAAACTGAATGTTAAAACCTTCACAAAAGGTAGAATTTACTGCAGGACTGTTGTATTAGACTGCATTCATTTTAGCTAGATGTACCTAAATAAACTCGCAACTGGGCATATTTATCTTCGAAAACTGCATTAGAGTAGCTTACTTCCTGTGCTGTTCTTCCTTGCATCTTCTCATTGCAGGTGTTTTTCCTAGAAGGACCAGCACATCGGAGAGTGTCACTGTGTTGGCCAGAAGTGTGGTTGTTATGGTAACCGGACAGGAGGCAGTCACCCGGCAACAACGTCTCTGCCCAGAGCCGGCACACGCTGTCCTTACAGCAGGTGAGCAGAACATTACACACTGCACCTCTGTTAGGAGAGAGGGAGGAAAGGGAAGGGGGAAAAAGGAAGGATAATGGCAAAGGGTTTAGGCTGAAGTCTGCTGGAGAGCACTGAACTTGTCAGTAATGATTTCTATCATCTAATGCCAATAGTACTATTCAACAGCAGCAAAGAAGAAACACCTATAGAGAGATAAGTTAAAGTAAAGGCCAAAAAGTGAAGGTTAACAAGAGTATTAATGAAATGAAATAACTGAATATAATCTTGTCCTTAATATAGGCCATGATTACAGAACATGATACACCAGTTTTCTTAAAGGAGAAGCAACTGGAATATACAAACACTGCAGGTTGCCAAAAGGGAAAGTAAGAGACAATAGCGTTTTCAGACCGGAGGAACTTGAGTTCTAAGAACAGTAAGAACGTCCTTTTTATTGTGTTCGTACTACAAGAACTGGGAACAATAGTAGTTCTTAGAAGGCCGTTTTGAGGGACCTTTTTAGCTCCTACTTCAGAGGAACTTTGAGTGACGCAAGTGTACGGTGATTGGTCGAACACATGAGCCAATGCAGCACCGGCAACCGCCATCTTTAAAAACCTGTGTAACAGCTCGTAACAGTAGCCTTAAAAAATGGACCAAAACACGGACAAATGGACCGACAGTGAAGCCCAAGCTTTATTGAAAACTCCTAATGTTGATTTATTATTGCATCTGATTATTGACAGGACATTAACACAGCAGTACAACCCGGATCACCACTTCAATACTTCCTAAAGCCTAATTTATAGCAGCAAATAAGCTTAGTGAGAATTCTCTCTTAACATAACACTGTCTTATTGTCTACGTTAATTCTCTGAGCTGATAGGTAGTGTAACAATAACCTCTTCCTGGTCATTTCCAAAATGATAAATCTGCTGTGAACTGTGTCACATTATAATTTCAGTCAGAGAACAATTACAGGTCTCATAAGATTAGCAATGCTGTAACAAAGCAGGGCAGAACTGGGAGCTATAGTGTAGTGTGAGACTGTAATACTGCATAGTGTCTAAACTACTTTGAAATTCTTCCTTATAAGAGCTCCTTCACTTTCATTCAACCGACAAAACACATTAGGTGGCTAAATAAACAGAAAAAGAGATACTATCTGTCTACCCAGTAAAACAGGACAACTGAGTATTGTTTTAGCCATTATTGTGCAATTGTTAATTGCAGCTTAGGTCAAAATGAACCAGTTGAAAAAAATAATGAATTGTGGCTGCAGGAAAGGGGCTGTGAAATGTTGCCTTGACAGTGTCCGTACCGTGGCATGTACTTGCTGGTCTTCCTCCAAGAGAAGCCGGTAACAGAGCGGGGATGGGCCAGGTAGACAAAGGAAAAGGCCAGCTCTCCCTGGACACTGACACTGGGTTCTGGAGGTGTGAAGAGTCTGGAAACACCTGACTTCCACTTACTGGTGCTGTACCAGACCTTTACTAGGCAGTCATCCTGAAGAGGAGAGACAAACAGGGATATAATTGATTCCATGCTGTAGGATGTGCTATTATAAGTTAAAGCTGTTAGGTTGTAGGCCTAAACTTAAAAAAACACCACCAAAGGTAGGCAGTACTTGTCAGTAACTTTACAGTTACACCTCGGTTTACAGTGTTTGTTTGGCATTGTGCATAAACAATGCAAACATGACATGGCACAAACTAGTTTGCATCAAAATCCGTACAGGTTTAGCAACTCCTGGTAAAAGCCACTTACCTGTCCAGCAGTAGCAAAGAATTCCCCGTCTGGAGAGAACTTCATTAAACTGACCCGAGAGGCCGTCCTTCAGACAAAAAAAAAAAAAACAATTGCGGTATTTTTAATACTCAATACTACATAAGTCTGTATTTCAGATAAACAATATATAGTAAGTAATGGCAACTGTTTAAGACAGAATAAAATAAGTTGAAGTAAATGTACCAGTATTAGAATATCAAAATACGTTACAAAATCTGGTTTATTGCTGGTTTTACTAAGTTGTCTATTTAGTACATGACTAACAATAGTGTTGATAATGTAACAAGTTATCCAGTTTTCAACAACATTCCTGTTAAAAAAAAAAATCCTTCCTTTCAAAAAAAGAAAGCAATAAAATAACAGTCTTGAAGTAACAGTAAACAACAGTTCTTACTTGCTCTGCCAGATGCACCTCCAGGCAGAATGAGAGTCTCTTATGGTCATTTCTGTCTGCTCTCCCGCTTCTTCAGCTTCATCTTTCACTCCATCAACATTAGACCACAGCTGGAGGCTACTAGAGCCAGTTAAGAGAGTGCTGCCTGGACACACAAAAACACATTCACTCTTTTAGGACAGATACCACCCATGTCTTATATCACACAATTTGTTAAAAAAAAGAAACATGAAGGCATATACTGCAAGAGATATTTATGTACTGGAATTACCAACCAACACTTTTTTGAGGAAATAATTGTGTGTTTTGGTATTTTCTTGTTACATTAAGAGAGTACTATGTATATGTATAAAGTACCTGTGGGATGCCAGGCCAGGTTCCGTACCATAGATTTTAATACAAATTGACCAGTCTTCTGCCATTGGCAGTTCACCTTCTGTACAAAAAATAAATAAATACAGACAACATTTAGAAAAAAGAAGATAATAGGATAGGTTCTAAAAAAATTAATTTCCTTTTGTCCCTTATATCAGTAGTAACAACTGCATTACAAGAACCAACAGTGAAGCTGCTCTCATGTGAGCCACATGTGATCAGGTCACATAGACAGCAGCTGTAATAGCTGGGAACTTCTGCAATGAAAGAGGTACTGGGTTGTGTGTAAGATGTGTAAAATCTTTCCTTTCCTCATGACTATTGTTGGACTTCTCTAACAACAGAAGGCTGTTCAACAGTGACAAAGCAAACAAGGACTTCTGCACTGACTATAGAAGAGAAATAAATAGCAAACATAAGATACGTATGAATGTGCATGTGTGTTTGAAATATGTGTTCTGCCCTGGTGGCTTTCTGATTTGTGGTTTGGAGGAACAAGATGCTGCTCTATTTCAAATATCAACTCGCCTGAAAGAGAAAGGTCTCGATTTTCAGGAGGATCTGAATACATGCATGACCAGACTGTGACTGGAAGATAATGTAGGCTACTCACAGTCAGAGATGTGTCTTTTTGATCTGGGTGCTGAACAGGCTCAAAGACACACACAGTGCTTCCATAGGAAGCTGCAATCTGCCAGCAGAAACAAGAAAAGGCAACACGTTAGATATTAAGACATGTTTTCCAATACAGAATGAAAAGGTATCACTGAAAACATATTTGCAAGAGCCATATATTATTCCACATATTGTATTCCAATTCCATTTCTAAATATGCAAAAAACTATCAAATTATTGTTGTAAATTATAATTAAACTTACAACAATTGAAAGATACAAGGAACATTTCATTGCAAAATTATCAACTGTATGCTTATGTAATAAATGTAAACTGCATGTTTTTTAAATAGTCTACTAACTCATATTTCTGGTAGAAACAAAATCATTGTTTTTGATGATTGAGACAGTGAATAATGAGTGTAGGTGCTTATTCAAGATCCTAATTGGGAGCCAACAAAAATATCTATAGCTTACTATATAAGCCATGACATGTCTCAACAGTAAATAAGTATAGTCCCTGGACAGCAAACCAAAAACAACCCAGTGTTGAATCAACAATGTCTTGTCTACCGTATGCACACATCCCATTCATGCATTGGTTGGGGCTACATACTCAAGTGCTTTCCATGGGAGCCACAGTCACAATGTTAAACGGACTGAATGGGCGACATTTCTATGGCAGTGACCTCAAATACCAAGCTTAACAAGGTCCGAGCCTTGGATAATACATGCTGTGTCTCTAATGGGGTAAATAATATGCCGAGTGCCGACCGTCAGAGAATGAATACCATGAAGGAGTTTGTCACACACTCACACGTGCAGATGTGCATCTATTAATTGACACAGGCAGTCACATACAAGCCATCACATGCACAAGCACAGTCTGAAAATCTTTCTGGACAGACAATGGCTCATGGCATGATGATACATAAAAGGAAAACATATCCTTTTTTAGAATACAATACAATTCATGTTTAATCAAATTCCAGTGGAGAGCAAAATATAACGCATCTACGCTGTAAAATAAATAACAATATACTGTAGATCTGGTCCAAGGAATGTATTTAAGTCAATATCAGCCTGTTTTGTGAGTAGCAAAAAGAAAAAAGGGAGTTATAAAACATTAAGTCTCATTTTTTGTGGTTATAATGATGACTATTCTTTGGTCTGATTTTGACTGAGATTTTGAGATGGAATTATGCTGCAAGAATATTACAATCTTTAAGCTCCTGTGAAACAGTTTTAACTTAACCAGGAACAGCCTGCTGTTTTAGCTAACTAACAATAATGGGTGCAGTTTTTAAGAGTTGATTTAATGCCACTGCTCTCTGGTGTTAGCAGAGGTTGCTCCCTGTCCTGTCTCCATAGTGTTGCTCGGCATGCATTTGTTTTGAACCCTAAAGAGAGGAATGACCTGATGCAAGCCGTTAATACAACAAATACCCATTCAAATTGTCAGGTAGTCTAACATAGAGTTCAAGCAATGTAATTATCTTTGTTTGTTTTGTGCTTTAAATAAATTTGTTCTTCAGTCCAACCTGGTGGAACACCAATTATGTTGTTTGCAATAATTTCAGAAATGTCTCACAACAATGTGGTATTATTTAATTATAACTAATTACCCCTTCAATATAATGAGTTTGTAAAATACATGTTTCATTGTAGTGGGTCATTATGAATGCTTACAAAAGGCATCTGAAGTGCTACCACACAGTATGAGCACAGGGTATGTGTGCTCAACAATGCTGTGTAAACAAATAGCACTGCAAATATCTCAGCATGGAGAGTGAGGTGGAACTGGCAAGCACAACAACTGAGCAAGCTTAAACAAATGCTAGACCATGCTGGAGGCATGTGAGGTTACTTCTGGCCCAAGTGAATTGGATTAAACATCACATGAGGGGAGTGGTGAAGGAGTGCGTCAGCCTTTTATTTTTATTTTTTCCACCTTTTAATTAAATAAGGCCTGTCTGCTGTTTTCACAAAGCTACCACCATTCCCAATTAAAAAATAGATTACATTGATGGCCTGGCAATCATGACCTCTGCCTTTAATATCATTATGAAGTAATTTGTCAAGTTTATGCAGATGTAGTAATCCTGGAATTCTCCCTTTTTATTTGATTGCAGCCTTGTTGCTTGGTAACTAAAAGGAACAATGAATACTGTGGCTGTAGTGATAATGCAGGATGGGCTGCTTTGGCTTCCATTCCAGCTTGACAAGTATGGACGATGAATATTGGGGGTCTGCAGAGATGCTACAATTTGTGATTTGGGGTTTTAACTGAAAATAGGCTCCAAATTCAGAATTAATTTCCCCTTGTAATCACTGCCACTGATATTAAAACAATACAAGCCCTGAAGAGATTTAACACATACATTGCAACGATTCACATCTGACCTTTTAGCAGCTTTTAAGTTGGAATTTATGGCATCAGTTTGTGGGGCAAAGGTCCAAAACTCTAGAAGAAACTACTCAAACAACCCAAACCAGCCTGAGTCGGGACTAACAGCGGGCCAACTGGTGTCAGCAGTTTTTTAGCTTTTAAAACTTGTGAATTTTAGACTGTTTGAATCATAGACATGAAACAGTGAATTCCAAACTTAAAGACTGTGCTTGATGAAAATATGCAGTATAATTAATCTTGCTCCTAAATACTTTTTGCAACTGGGACTAACCCCAACACCACCTTCCTTCACAAAGTCCACCAGAAAAGCGGCTAAAACAAGTAAAAATTCAATTCTACATTTAGACTATTCCTGTAGCAAACAGAAAGTGTACACACAAGCAGTCCTCTTGTCTCTGTCACAGATGGACTCATGGAAACATCAGAAAGACTACGTAACATAACATAAATACATAAATACAACAACAGATATTTTGTTTGTACCAACACTTAAAACCATTTTGGGGTCATTAAAAGGGATTATCAGTGGCATTACATGAGAGAATGTGCCTGCTGTACCAATACTTGCTTTACTGGGTGATTTTTCCCCTCACTTGGAGTTGATGACAGCAAGCTCAAGTTCATTAAAACAGCCTTTGATGTTGCCAACAAATCTCTTTCCTGAAAACATAATCTGCCAACACTTATTAAGCGGACCACAGAGCTTGCCATTAATGTGCCTTGCAAAACAGTTAATCTATAACAAAATCTGAAAAAAAGTCCGGGACATTTTAGCTAAATTTGGATGGGATTCATCAGATAAGTATGATTTTGCTGACACTCTGAACTGATAACTTGATCAAAAACACATTCCCCAATTGTGTGGTCATTAAAATAAAGTGAAGTAAAAGTAAGGAAAAGTGTTCGTCACGGCGCTTTGCAAAAAAACTTTCTTTTTGACTGATCCCCTATTTCTGCAGTTTGATCTCTGTCAAACTAGAGTATGGCATTATGGGTTGGGTAGGACAATGATGGTCTTCCATTGATCTAAAATGCAATACTGACCTCCAATTTAAAAAAGATTTAAAAAAAAAAAAACCGCTCATCAAGTTATTTTCATTTGAATATGCTTTCCCAGTGATTACCAGCACACTATGAATACTTCCAAATTCATTTAAAGTGAAATGTTTGCACTCAGCAAAAATGATATGGTATTTCAGGAACATCCCAGTTTGCACATCAGCCTGAGGACCCAACATGACAGAGCACCACTCCATTCCTCTTACCTGTCCACCCTGCAGTGAGCAGTCGACACAGCCGACCTGGATGTTGCCATGTTTGGCCCCTGGGATGATCTGCAGTCGCTCAAAGTCACTGCCCAGAATCACCACGTCACAACCTGACGCATAGGCCTATCAAGAGACAAGGAGAGAGAAAGAAGGGGAGTGAGAGGACGATGACACTCAGATCCACCCAGAGAGAATTGCATGAAGGGTCACTTGAACTGCGCTTGTCCTGGAGCCAGTGTCACTGCATCAAACATGCCACCATATGACAGCTCTGAAGTACAAGCAGATAAGATTAGAATTCTATGTTCTATTTCTGTGGCTCTCAGAGAAGTACATCTTCACATGAGCCATGATTCATTTCACTGTGACTGTGTCTCCTTCACAAGAGGACAGAAGGACAGAAATAGTTCTCCTATTGATCCATTCTCTAAATAGCATGGGAGTTGCATCTCATAGAGTTTGCTTTGAGATCACAGAGCTTTTGTATTTCAGACCTGCGACACAGTCCTTAACAAGGGCTTCCTGCAGTAGAGGGAAGGGCTTTTGCACTATTAAGCACGATCTAAATTATACAGCAGTTAACATAACACAATGGCATGGGCTACATTCAAATGCAAGTTTAAACTAGCATTGATTTAATTAAGCATTTGACCAAGGTAACACATCCCTATATAATAGAATAATGGAGGGAGTTCATTGTGGCCTTATATCCCACAGGGGACAAAGAGAATTAAGTACTTAAGTAACACATAACATTAATTACAATTTAGCAAAGGCCTTTGTCTAAAGTTTCTTTTTATATCATGGAAGTATTTTATCATAGGTAGCCCCAGTGGCCTGAGAGCTGGGAAAACCTGGACTACATTACTCATATTTATCAATGTTATTAGTCATATAGATGCATCCAGTGCCACATACTGTACCACACTTGATAGAAGTGCGTGATCCTCAACAACAACATTTTGAGAATTCTTATTAATTTACACCAGAAGTTTAAGTCAAGTGTAATGAGAAGTAATGAGTGTTATTTTTGTTTTTAACTCACAAGCTTCCACATAAAGACATTTTATTTTATGTGACAGTTTTAATTTTTAGGCAGTAAAAGTCTTATGAAAGTGTAAAATGTTTAAGACGTAAAGCATATTGGCTGTGGTAAATTTGTCATTCATGGATCCTTTGTTGAACCTGTGCTTAACTCGATTTCTTCCTTGAAAGATAGAAGACCAGTACTTCAAACTAGAATGGGGACTTAAAAATACCTGACATACAATTCCTAATGCCTTATGGCCAGGTACAAGACAGGATCACCACTTTGATTTAGTTCTTAGTCCATGGGGTAAAACCATACCCTTAGCAGAGCCTTCTTGGCATCAGTGTTTTTTCCATACTGCACTTTTGTTCTGCTTTCTACATTTACATTCAAAAGCAACTCAATGAACAAAAGTCTGTTCTGACAGATCAGTTTGGCCACCCCGAAGAAGCAGAGCTCCTCAATGCCTGGGAGGGAAATATTTCCAGAGCTTGAAATATCTCACCGTGAATGGCACATTGTTGACGTTCCCTACAGAGAAACAATTGTCTCCAGGGTTGACAGCCCCTGTGAGGACCTGATGGAGATTCATGACTCTTGTTTATAGTCCCCTTGTGTTCCTTCCTCCTCTTTCCTTTCTCACAACACCCTCCCACTCCAGGTGAGATTCATGGGAAACCATGGGAAGGATGTGTTCATCTTCACCTGTAGCCTCCTGTTTCACTTCGGTGTCTCTACAGACTTGCTTCTAGGAAGAGAAGAAGGGAGAGATAAAAACAAGAGAGATGTAAACAGAGAATGCTTTGGTTCAGTAAGCATCAAGCTTAGAGTATATTTGTGACTCACGGATACTGACTGCAAATTGATTTAACACTCAGCACTTGTAATATTATCAAAGAGGAAATGATCTGCGAATTGTTTATGTTGCACTACATTGTGCATACACAGGGCATCAAGTGCTCTTAAACCTTTTCTGCACCAGTCCAAAACTGCATGAAATTAGTCCCACAATAGGATCTTGATGCACGAAAACGTTCTGGTAATATTTTGAGAGGACCCACTACAAATAAGCATTACACCTATTTGGCATACAGACAGGTGAGAAAGGCATATTGGCATCAAAGCTCATTCGATCCTGTTGGCCTATCTTAAAATCCATTCCATTTAGTGCGTCAGCCGTTTTAGAGGTTATCATCGAGAGCTCTTTCACTGTAAAATAAATGCAGTCAGCTTGATTATTGGCAAACTAATTAGCATGCAAGGGAACTGGAACAAGCAAGGTGATGCTGCACAAGTCCAGTGTCACATTATCTTTGAGGGGCAAGAATTTCTAGCAGTGTGGCATCAGCTTCTGTGCACTGCCCAGGTGGAAACGGGAAATTATTGTCATGAATGCACATTTGTGAATAACTGAAGCTGCGTATTTAATAAGGAGGCAACTGTATGACTGTTATAGCAAAAGTAAACTTATAGAAATCTAGTTAAGTCATTAGATTGATTCTGGAAGTGTTTAAAACTATAATGCATTTCAAATGTATTAGGACGAGTTATTGGGTGGGTAACAACAGATAATACCAGCATTGGCATTTAAGAAGTTTCTGTGTATGTACAGTATTTCACCTCCATATGCTGGCAGCAAAGCCTAGTCCAATAGACATAAAAAGGCCATTGTTAAAAGGGTGCAGAGCAGATGTCAGTGAGCCAAGTGGGTCACCACAGTGCAGGCTTACGCCTCACTACAACACTGCTAGCCCGGTTAATCCACTTTGTTCAGTGTCAACTTGTCCTATAGTCTTTGTCCACTAAACTTTGCTGCCAGCACAGGTTTGGTCATTTGAGGAAACTAACACGCACTAAATAAACAAATCCATATGTCTTGTGGTAAAGCTTTACTGATATAGTTATATGTCACTTTTTAGGCGCAAGATACACAAAGTATTGTCATTTTAACGGTGCAACACAAAATAACATCTTTTCAGTTAAGTGGAAAATATGTCCTTGGAATTCAAAGTTGGTCCTACAACATCAATACAAAGTGCAGCTGTAGTAACGTTAGGCTATATTATAACTGGAGAAAATGTGAGTTGTGTTTCCTGTGCTGTGGCAACTCACGTGATAACGTTTCACTCGCCAGCATATTAAAACGTAGCAAATGACACCACATCCGACCAACATTGTGTCACCCGTTTAGATAAAACGTATAATTAGTTAAGTGTCACGATGATTTGAAGCAAACACGTCATACATTAGCTAGCTGTTTTAAAGTCCTCGAACCATGACGCTAACTTAGCTGTCAAGTTTAGCTAGCCATCTGCAGTTTACAAAACACCTAAACACGACCACTGTTCGAGAAAGTAATCAGCTACTTACCCTGTGCTGCTACTTTGTAACATGTCCTGTGGATACAACGATTTCAGTCACCTCTTTCATGAATGTAAGTTGGCTCTTCAACGTTAAATGTCACGGATTCGGTCTCCTCAGTTAGCTAGCGTTAGCGCGCACTAGCTTGTGTAGCTCTCTTTTAGCGAGCTCCTGAGCTACAATGCTAGCTGTAGATCACTTATGGCACACATTTAGTACCTGACAATCCCTGCTTGCCAAGACGAGTGGCTATTTTATTATTTCTCAGAATGCTAACCATAAGAAGGAGCCAACCTCTCCCCAAGGTTAGCAAATAAAACGGTTCCAAGGAGGAAGCTTTTCCTTATGTTGTAGATGTGTCATGATGTTTCGCTGCAATGCATTATGGTCCTTGTAGTTGCGTTTTGACTGACGGGCGAGAGGGCAGTTTTTGAAATCAGAATAACATAAAGAGGTTCCCAATTATTTTAGGTGTTATTATTTTCATCTTTTGTAATTTCTAGATTTAGAAGATTGTAGTTGAACACCCTGTTTGTGGTCAGTGGTGGAAAGTAACTACTCAAGTAGCTACATTTACTCAAGTACTGCAGTACAATTTTGGCATAGCCTACTTGTACCACTTTATGCTACTTCATATTTCTACTCCACTACATTTAGTTAGTTTTAGTTAGTAACTTTATTGTCTCTGGGGTGAAATTCTTTTTCACAGCACTGTACATCAATCAACATTATACTTTACACACATCATCACACAACGACAGACAGAAATACATGAAGTACAACACAAGCAGCACACAACAACGAAAGGCAAAACAACATGAAAACAAGACTCATAGTTCCCTTCAGCGAGTCACCCTATTTAGGACCACTATGGCTGCAGGCACCAGGCTTTTGCCAAAGCATGCCCCTCTGAGGGAAATGTTGCACTTTTTACTCCACTACATATATCTGACACTTATAGCTACTAGTTACATTTTACTTTAAAAAAACACGATATGCTTATATGACATGATGCAATACTATACTACTAGTCTACCCAGAAGTATACAAAGTATCTAAAATTAGCTCCACATTGCCAGACTACCACATTAAAATGATCTTACATCTATTTATAAGTGGAATAATATAATATTCTATAAAAATATAACACTGTGAAAGGAGCCATTCTGCATAATAAATACTGACTATGTACATTTTGCTGACAATACTTCTGTACTTTTACTTAACATATTGAATCCAGGACTTTGACTTGTAATGGAGTATTTTTAGACCATGATATTTCTACTTTTACTTGAGAAAGGATCAGAGTACTTCTTCCACTGCTGCTGAAACAGAATACATTAACTAAACAGATTGAAATGGTCAATCAGTAGATCAGTAGTGTTAGTGAGCGGATGTGTAAAAGTGTAGTGTTGTATGGTGTCAACTTGAGATAAGTACAACTAAACCAAACCAAACGAAAGCATGTGGTGCAAGACAGAGAGCCAGCAATGGAGTGAGACAGAGGAAGAATGGGGACAGCTGATCCTAAATGCATTCTGGATGGACTGGTCAGGTGCACCCAGTTGCACTAATACAAACTCCGCCTACCAGAAGGGAGACACAAAACACAAGCAGCAGCCCAGGGCAAGACCCAAATCCACAGGCCGTGGCAGAGCCAGAGAGCCTTCACATGTCCTATATACAGTATATTTAAGTGTTTTTTTGTGTGTACTGTGTCATGTGAACCATGTTCCTCTTAATGTTGAGTGCGAAGAAATATTGGTCATTGCAGAACCGAGGCCACTAAATCTATAATTTTCAACTTCTAACTTTCTAGTGTTGTTATTTCACAATGTTTGGTCATCGGATTGAAACTGAATCAAAATGTATCTTTTATTCCCTATTCTTCTCTGAGATGAGGGACAGAGGTGGGATGGGAGTTGTTTGTAGTCATAGCATTAAGCCTAAATAACCACAGGGTGTCACTCTTGCTCAATACACTGGATTCCAGTTTACTTTGACCTGTTCAAATGGTTGAACTGGGCCAACATTCCTGCCCTTATTATCCAATGTATTATTTGTTTATTTTTTTGTGGTATTCCTGAACATATTTCCCTTTTTCACCCTAGATATGAGCATTTATAAATATTTCACATTATTACTATTTTGGTCAAAAATAACATGGTGAATGGTTGATATTAAGTTGACTGAAATGTGGCTTTAAGTCGTGCAAACATAAGACTCCTTCAATGCAATATGACGTTTAATGAACACAGATTACACACAGCATAATATGTAATCTTTACTCTACATGATATTTAGCCAGCAGGTCACTTCTTAATTTCTACTTGCACTGTATTTTCGTACATTCTGCTCAAGCACCACTGTAATGGGCAAACCACTGTTGGATGGGGGGTTGGAGCCTTCAAACTCAATTAAAGCATATGGAGATAAATGGGACAGACACCCCATGAATAATTAAAATGGCTGACATGTCAGTAACATTAGGGAATGTCAGCGACATTTATTGTCATGGCAGTTTGATGGTGGTGATGATGAAACTGTTGACTTCCCAGTCAGGAAGTAGGTCACAGCATTATTAAAGATGTAGCTTCATAGTATAACTGTGCTAAATATTACATTGCCTTTCAGTTTTGACACAGACATGCATGACAACTGTATCACTGTGGGTTAAACTTATGTGCACTAGACGTAAAGAATTGACATAATATTCTTGCACACAGGCTTGTGCACACACCTACACACATCTACGCACACACACACACAATCTGTCCTGCTGTAATAAAGTCACCCTATCTCGTTTTACCATCTCGGTTTTCTACCAGTGGGTTTGACTTTGAACAATATTCACAGTGAAAATAAAAGAGAATCCTTTCATAGACAAACTCTAGTCCACGGTGTACTGTACAAAGGATATTGCTGTTCAGTGTGATATTGAATTCTCTGAGTTTGTGTAATAGTGTGTAGTTCTTTGCAAGCAACAGTTTCTTTTTAGTGCAGACACTCAAAAAACACTCTGTTCTACACTCTCCCATTTGAAACTGAAAATAGCTATGATAAAGTTTAGTTTAAGTTAGTTATGAGTTAAAGAACACTTTGTTAAAAGACACATGCGACATAACATGGTCTAAATCAGTGGTTCCCAACCTTTTTTGTTCAATGTACGTACCATTGAACAATACCATAAAGCCAAGGGATGGCTTTATGGTATTGTTCAATGGTATTTTTTAGTAGTTTTGGCCAAGTTTGCATGTCTACAACTGCCATTTGGAGTGACAGAAAGTGGTTGTTTCGACCATTTACAGTATCTTTACTTTTAGCTTTTTTATGTCTTTTTCCAACTAGTCTTTCTGCAGTCTTAATCAACTTACAATTGCCTCAGGTTGGCGGAAAACTGAGGCATGTGTTGTGCAATCAGACTACCATAGTTGGTAAGTTATTGTGACAATAACTATAAAGATCAACATCACACAAATTTGTAATCTTACTTGTGTGTTGATTTTTCTCCTAAACACAAATATGTGGATATATATTATCAAATCATCATTTCTATTTTTTTCAAATTAGCTGAGCTTCACAATTTTCCATGTACCCCCTCGTAACTTCAGAAGTACCCTTTGGGGTACAAGTACCCCTGGTTGGGAATCACTGGTCTAAATGACAACAGATACTGATACTGAATTACTGATTAAAAGTATTATCTTGTCTAAAGAGTTTTCAGTTATAGTGAGCACCGTGTACTCTCAACCTAAGTTGTTATTTCAGTGGTAGAGGCAGAGAGGTGAAAGTTAGAAGAGGTCCTAAAAATATCTGATCATCTCTGTGCTTGGTCCAAGATATATTTGGCAGCATCCCTCAAAACCTACAAGATTGTTAATCTGGAGAAAATTGGCATGAAATGTCAGCACTGTTTTAAAATAATAACAGTAAAAATAGACTCTGGACAGTACAGAATCTACACAGTCCATGTAATGGTTGTTGCTGAGGTTGATGCACATTGTCTTAGCCTTAACTCCACTACATTTTACATTAAACATATCTATGATATCTGCTGTCCACCAACAAATAATTGTACACATACTTTACACGCTTTGTTTTTCCTGCGACAGGTGCAGTAACACACTAAGCCCACCACCCAATTCCAATCCCCCAAGTACAGTTTTGTTCAAGTGCAATTTTTAGAGATCTTTTTTTTATTGCAACCTGCTTGTCTCTCTTTTGTGAATATTTTTGCCTCAATACAATTCGTGTGTACAGTATTTAGTACCTTCTCTTTCCATGCTTCATTTGGTGTATTGCAGATGCTCATAGTGTATATAGTATTCTAGTTTTTTGTTTTAAAGTTACTCTATGCATCTGTTCTTGTACGTCTTCTGCTGTGATGCAATTTCCCTGTGTGGGACCGATAAAGTTTATCCTTTTTTATCTTTTTAAAGGGAGAATTGGAAATAAATCAGTAAATAACTTTTTCATGTTCATGAGCTTCTTGATTTTTGGTGTGCAAATTGATTATATTTTGGAAGAAGAAAATAATATAAAGGAGAAAAATAGATAAAACAGACTTCTTTTTACATTATTTTTACATAGTAAACATGAGACACAAGAGGGCAGTATTGAAACATATAAAACATCTAGCATGGTGAGGCTGTCTTATCTATGGCACTGCACTGCAATTTAACCTCAAGACCAAACTCACTCTTGGCTGCTGCATAATCCCATTGTTACATGTGAAATGTAGGCACCACATTGCAAATGCAAAATACAGGCTGGTAAAAATACCCCAAACCACTGGCCTTTAACAATCATGTAAAATTTATTTCCAAGTGACACCAACGTAGATCTTGATTATCAAGTTTGGGTCGCACTCCAGATAACATGAAGTGAGCCCCAGCTGCTTTGGAAGGTTGAATCAGGCCTTCCTAATGCATAATCCATGAGTTTTTATTTTTCCCTTGAAATGTGAGTTGTCTCTTTGAAGTGTTTTGTGGTATTATTATACTGTGGTTTGACGAGTAATAATGTTGATGTCTTGTATGAGCTGTAATTACTGGATCTGGAGGTAGGAGGGCAATGCCAAAATGGGCTTGAAGTTTCAGTGTGGCCGTGCTTTGATGTTTCATGGGTTGGGGGGAGCGAGCCGAGGCAGCTTTTCCACAGGAGAAAATACCCACCATTTGCTAAACTTTTCCTTACAAACAGGGACATGAGTAACTAACCATAATTAAGCATAATGGCAAATAAAACAACTGTTCTTTTGAAGAGACTAGCTATTTAGCATTTGGCTTCAGTAATCACAAAATGATAAATACTCTCATCTCAGGGTAATTATGTGTATCCTTTAAACACATCAAATGATAAGCTTTCATTCTGGTGTATATGTGTAAAACTGCACTGAGAAGGATAATGGGCTTTGTTTGTGCTCAGTAAACCAAACCAGCTGCACTGCACTGCATGATATATTGTTTTTGTTTGTGCCATCTCAGGCAGACTTTCTGTGTTTGTAATCCACCGGCTCTTCCTCCTCTGTACTATCATTTCAACACTGTCCTACATTTCTGCGTAATGCAGTGACCTGAGTCAAAGTGTCCTTGGCTGTGAATGTTGTTGAGTCAACTGGAGGTGTGTTTATGTGTGTGTATGTTTTTGGCTGTCAGCATGTGTGAAGGCCTGCGTACATCAGCGCATGTATCCATCTGTGCGCGCGTGCGTGTGGACATGCGTGCGTCATTGCATGAGGTGTCTACGAGTGTATCTCCTGTGTGTTTGTGTTGCTCTCGAGCACAGCCCTCGTCCTGCAGAGGTGACTGTGAAACGATGGGAACAGACATTACCGTCGGAGGAAGAGGGGTTAGCAGGCAGGCAGCAGGATATCCCATCACATTAGGGCTGCTGCTGCGCCCACTTCCTTTAACTCTTCCCAGCAGCCAGATCCAGAAAGAGGTCAGCAGAGGTCAAGCAGTCTCCTCCCTCTGTCATTATCCTTCCATCACCTGCCGCCCTCTCTGTGCTGACAACAGAACTTTCTCTTCTCTCTCTGCACCCTTCACTCTTGGCACCAGCTTTAGCTCTTTATGAGCCCTCACCTCTTTTCTTTTTCTTCTTGTCTGACTCTGCCTTTATGATTTTCACATCTTTTTTCTGTCCATCTGTTCCCCAGTTCTCGTTCCTTTCTTAGCCTTTTATTTGTCTCTTTTTGCTCTCTTGATAGCCCTGCATCACTCTCAATTTCCCCCTGTCATTTTCTCTCACAGATGCAGAAAACTCAGGGGTCCCTCTTTCTGAGACCTTTTGTTGAGTCTGCAGCTGATCTCTAGATTGCACCAGAGATATACACCCACTGCTGCTTTCGCAGACAGACTGGAGATTGAACCAAATTCTTTCAGAGGAGGATCTCTGGTGAGTTTTTAGCAATAGAAGATAGGACTAGCTGTGTATTGTGAGCCTGAGAGTGCAACCTAATGTGTGTCAAAAATACAGCTAAAATCTGGGGCAAGTGGTAATGCAATATAGATGTTATGTCTTCATGAATATTTCATGATACACAACAATGTACTATAATAGAATAATGTATGGGTATTTACTAAACTGAGCAACAGAAGTGATAATTTGATGTCTTTAAATCCTGTGTCATGCAAATTTAAAGTGAAATATTTCAGCCATCTTAGCAAAACACGATAGCAAACTTCATTCACCTAATTCACGTTTTAAACAGCACTTCAATATATTAGCACAATAGTTCAACATTTTAGCAAATACTGTAAGTATCCCACTCAGAACTGGAAATAGTGATTTGCATCCTACTTATCCAATTTGAAATTCACAAAGTTGTGCTTTATACTGTAGATCTCTCCTTGTTTTGAGCACTAAGACGCTCTGTGGTTCACACGTATCTGAGCTGTATTTTCCTAGTTGACTTTGTTTGAGCTCAGGTCTCTTCATCATTAGATGTTTTGGCATCATTCTTTTGTCTGGCTGCCTCCTCCTGTCTGAGGAAGTGAGGAGTGAACTTGCTTAATGAGGAGACTAAGAATATTTTTACATGATTTAAACAGAGATCACAGAGCAGACGTCCAGAACACGTCTCTCTCAAACAACATACATCTGATAACAAATCAGATACAGTGTAGAGACGCTGACTTTAGATGAAAAACACTTACCACAGGAATATTATCTGTCTCCTGTCATAAGAAACTAGCCTCACATATATATAAAGTGATGTCCAAATTCAGTACATTTGAAAAAGGTTCAAAGTTGCAGAACTATTTTTGAAGTATACAGTTTATATCACCTTCACTTAAATGATCCATAACTTAGGTGAATATCATATTGCTAAACACAATTCACTCTAGTTGACCTCAAATCAAGAATCACATCATGTTCAAACACTAAACTGCCCATATTTTCTACAACATCAAATTACCTGTTAGTAGTTAAATGTGCAATCCAGCATTTAGTGGCTATGACAGATTGTTGAGTTACGGCTGTTGAATATACCTGTAATGGCTCTGGTTGGGCCATTATCCTCCATGATATCTGGTTATTATCCCTGTCTGATTTATGCTGCTTCTGTCGACCCTCACCCACGGTGACCTACATTCACTTTCATCTCACCCATCAATCATTTAGCAGTTCAAAGCCAAGGTCTGTCTGTGGAGGAACGCAGAGGGCTTGATCATAATGGCATTAATTCTCCAGTGACACCGTAAAAAAAGTGCCCAATATTATGAATCTAAACATGCTGTCACTGTACCTCTGCGGATAAAATGGAATACAAACTACAACACATCAAGAGATGTTAAACGGGAAGCAGATTGTTTTGAAAATCATCCTCAATGAGTGGAGTTATCTGGCTGTTATCAAGCCCTGCAGTAAATGAGAATACTGTGGCTTTTCAAGGTCAAAGTCCAATTTCAGCAAATTCTTCTCCCTCCTATAATATGGACCTCCCATCCACTCACCCCCAAACAGCCACAAACAACCACTGTGCAGAGATAATTCATTAGAAACAACCCCTGCAGATACCAAAGAAAAAAACAGAATGACTCATTAGACAACAGTGATGGCAGAATATATAATATATGTAGCTGACTGCAGTTCAGTGGTGTTAAAAGAACATACTTTTTACACACAGCAAAGGGCAGAGAGAAGAGACGGAGAAAGATGGACAGGCAGGCAGAATGGGAGTGAGAAGGAAAGACAGAGAAATGCCCTGGCCTGAAAAATAGATGAGTACTATGGGTGTGTAAGAAGGAGCCGGATGACTTATTCAGAAGGGACTGTGTGTACATGTCATTAAATCATGTGCTATACCCACATTCAGCCGGCCAGGTGAAGTTAAAGCTGGAGCTCAGGGAGAGAATTGAGATGCTGGGGTCGAATCTGGATCTGGATTTGGATCTGGATCAAGGGGCTGGGATGAAGATGGGAATAATAATATGCAATGTCAGAGGAACATCTGCTTCCACTTTGTATGCCATTGTAGTTCTTCCGAGCTATACTGTGCTCTGCAGCATCATTTCCTCATAAAATCAATTCCACTCAACACCTGATATGATATTCGTTGGTGCAACAAGGTGAGCAAAGGTACACTTCCATGGTGGGTACACAAATATCTTGCTTGCTCAGGAGACAAAGGTCAGTTATGCTTCCTGCAAAAATGTGTGATAGAATGTAAAAACTGGGCAAACTTTTCAAATATTCCCCACAAAAATACAACAGATAATCAAATTGTTGCATTAGCTAATACCCAATATAGATACACCTTCAAAATCATTTGCTTTTCATGATACCATTGTGATAAAATTTACTTTTATTTTTTTTACAAGTAAAACCAGTGTCAGTGGCAAGTAATTAAATGCAATTACCTAAGTACTGTGTTTAAGTACAGTTTTGAGGTACTTGTATTTTACTTAAGTTTTTCCATTTTCTGCTACTTTATACTTCTACTTCTAAGTAAACAAATATTGTACTTTGTTATCACTCGACCGACGTTACTTACTTAAATCATGTGACACTTCAGCAAGGTCCATGGAAAATCTTTGGAAAAAAATGTAGTAAATGAACCTTGGCTTTGGGATATTTTATCAAAGATAAATAAAAATAAACCCAGCAATATTGCTGTTTGGTTATGTGATGACCCAGTTTGTTTACCTGAACCCTCAGTGGTATTCCCTCTCCACCTTACGGCTCCATTTGCAACTGACGTCAACAACCTCTTCTCTCTCTTTCAGACCTCATCAGCAGTCCCATCTGAGATTCTAAAGACTATGCTCTCTAACTGTCACTCCTAGTTACAGACCTATCATGCAGAAATGCTGACTTATTCATGGCTTTCATGCAAACCTGGATGCACAGAGGAAACTGAAGCTGGCTGGGGCAAGGCCCAGCAGGCTGGTGTGTGTGTGTGTGTGGGTGTGTATGTAAGTGCATGGTCTGCCTTACAGTACTTTGCTTACTGTACCTTATTCAGCCATGCTTTACATCCTTTTGCCATTACAGGTCAGATACACACACACACACACACACACACACACACACACACACACGCGCGCGCACACACAGACACATACACACATATTGAGGATATATATGCTGACGTTAGATGCCTCTGGCTTACACTCAAGGCCAATTTCTAATAAGGCTAATAATATTTTTGGCAACTGTTGACTACATATTGATGACACGATAGAAATACAGTTTTTGCAGTGAGTAAGGGAGAATACATTTTATCCCTGTATTATCTCATCATATTTTCACAATACAGCATATTCCCTAATAGTAGCCGATAGCACGGCTTACAGATAATTAGAAATGCCTAGATATACAAGTAAAGCAGGACACTGTTAGTGGCCAATATGCAACAATACAGCAGCATAAAATCGATGCCAGCAGGTTAACTATAATCAATGATGATAAAGCATCCTAAATTCTGTTAAATGAACATTCACACATGCACACACAGCAAGGATTGCTTGCTTGTTTCCGCTTCTTGTCAATGTTTAGAGGTGAAAATAGTGATAAGTAGCTGATGTTCATATAGCTGCATGAAAGTTCAGCAGCAATCAATCATCTCTGAATACAAATCAGTTACCCGAAACCTTTTGCTACCAGCAGTGCTGCTTGAACGTGTAGTGCTGATGGAGTAAAAAAAAAAAAAAAAAAAAGATTCACTCAACTACAATTTTCTTGGAGACCAATTAAAATGGTGTGAAAGTGCCGCTTGCCAGTTGGATGGCGCTAAAAAATGTGAATGCTCTTCCTGTGACACTGGGTGATTCTTATTTCCTGTAAGTCTTACTATTGTCTACTAATTATCATGGTACATAACCACCAAAACTGTGTGTGTGTGTGTGTGTGTGTGTGTGTGTGTATAAATATAAATATGTATATTTGTACTGTATATACGTGTCTGTGTGTGTGGGTGAGGGATCTTTACAACATTGAATTTATAACTAGGGCATCTGACTGTCACTCCCTACAGGGTTTTCTTATGATACATCCCAAGCTCCACTCACAGCTGCAGGAACTGTATGCATGTATGTGTGTATTAATCTGTGTCAATGTGCATATGTGCACACATACATGCATATGAGTGCATGTGTGAGTGACAATCTCCCTGCTTGAGATAACTGTCAGGCATCTAGTGATCATTATTCAGCTGCTCAGGAGGAACAGTACTTTATTCTTTTTTTTTTTTTGTTTCCTGCCTTTATGTAGAAACTGACACTCTATCTTCCAGGATCTGTTGAATATTGCTCTTGATTTGACGTACTTGACAAATACCTCACACAGAGCAGATGACATATCAGATGTACAGTAAACATAAACGCACAAACACACATGTAGGCAAAAGTTTGCTCACGCACACACACACAGAGGAATCCACAGTATCTGCCAACAAATTCTTAGTTTTGTGCAGCTTTTGCATTTAGTCAATAACAAGACTTGTGACACCAGTATAGACTATGTAGACACAAGTGGATGGTGTCAATAGGCTATTTTACGTATGTATAACAGGTCATCTGCTATATCTATTACCTGGCGTTATGATAGTTTCCTTATAATGTAGCTAATTAAATCTGATTTGGCTTACTGTAATACAATAGTTCTTTCTATGAGCTAATTGTTAAAAAGCACACACCATGTTAAAACACACTTAATTACTACAATTCCTGCAGTTTAAACACTTATCAATTCATATTGTAAAATTTCTAAAGTTCAGTTTATATATTAGTTCAGTTTTATTGTTTGATGACCCTCCACTAGAAACAGACTCAAGGGTTTTGGAGTGAAAAATGTACAGTGACAACAGCTAAATAATTTCCCTCTATCAAGCCTAAGTGCTGAAAATACAGCTGGGACACCTGTGCAGACCATTGAGCAAAATGTTTAACTGTGGAGCACAGTGGTGAGCACTTCATTTTCCTATGCTCTATGCAGTTTGTACATTATTTTAACATTTTCTGGGCTCCACATTTTCATACAAATGTTTCCTCTGATGAAAAACTGATTGTGAGACTGCGACTACTGTAATATTTTCATTTTGCTTCCCTATAGTACATCACAATGACTTGGGGAGCTTTGGTAATATACCACAAACAGCACATTTAGATGGCAATTTCTCTAAAATATCTACAATATGGGACACTTTTATACAAAATTACATTTGGGTCCAGAGAAAACTGTTTCTAAAATGTTTTGTTTCTCAGGACAATTCCACATATGAACTGAATGAATACACTTACAGTAGTCATGATATATACTTCATTAATCCCCATGGGGTAAAAATCAGTTCACACTTCATAATTAATTATTAAGAAGAAAACATGTAATTCCCATTGTTCTTGTTATCTTGTGATTGTACAGTAGTTGAGTATTTTTTGTTGTGAAAATACAGTTATATATATATATATATATTTATTTATTTAATTTTTCCCCTTATTATTTTGTAGCCTCCTTTGTGACATATTAAATCTCCATATATGGATTTTGTTAACTGTAAAACTGTCTGATATCATCACAGACTCTTCTGTTGATAAATTGGCCTGGTGCCATTCATAGTGAACTCAGTGTTTTTCACATTATTCTTCTGTAACACTTTAATTGATTACTGAATTTGAACACCTAGCAAAATAACAGTGCTTCTGCTTTAATATAATACTTTGGTCCCTCTTATAGCTCTACAAGTGCTGCAGACTCATAATACAGTGTGCAAGTTTCCAAATACCCACAGTATCACTTTCAATCCTAAAGCTGTTTACCAGTGTTAGGCTAGATCCTTATAATCCCCACTTTCCTGTCTGTTTTCTGCATGATCCACAAGTGAATATCAATTACGAGATGACAGAAACAGCAGAATACAGCCCATGCTATGAATGCATATACATCTGCCGTGATCCCAGAAGTCACACATGGAAAGGGTTAGCCATCAGCAGCATGTTAGATGGAACTATATGTTTACTCTTTTCCACTTCACACCCTTTGGGGGAAAATAACAGTCTGCAGTGCCCATTAAAGTACTAAGAGGAGAGGTATAGCAGACAGATTCAGTGATTGGCCTGTAACAGTACAATGGAAGTTACCACTGTAAATGGTCTCGGCTCCTTTCTCGGCTGTCTGTATGATCCACAGGTGAGCAGTAGCCATTAGGACTCTGGCAGCAGCAGCAGTGGCACTCTTAACAAATGATGCTTCTCCAGCGGTCCAGCTGTAAAACACACAGCTCAGCAGACTTCGAACAGACATCATATCACCTACATCATATTGTGATATAAAGGAACAACAAAACTCCTCAGCAGGCTGAGACCCCAAACCTGCCGAACACTTTTTTTTTTTTTTTACCTCACTGCGATTATTTCGCAGCTATAGTTACTAGTTACTTTGCAGATTCCGATTTTACATACAAAACATATGATCATCTTATAAAACATGATGCATTTTATATATAAAGGTGTTAAGATGCTTGATGCAGGCATCAATAATAACAAAGCAATGAAAGCACCACTCTGTAAAATAAGTACTTTTACTAAGTACATTTAGATGATAATACTTCTATATTATTACTTTTACTACTTTAACTTACATAAGTAAAGGATCTGAATAATTCTTTCACCACTGATGCTGTATGTAATTGTCACAGTGTATGTGGGTGCAAGTGTTGGTGCTTACACACATATATCAATACATATAAGTGTGAGTCTTTTTCTGCACTTTTCAGCATGTGCATGGTGCAGCATGGTTTACTGTGAGTCTCAACATTTTACATGACTATTTAGATATAACTGATTGTGGTGCAGTGGTGGAAAGTTATGAAGTACATTTACTCAAGTACTGTACTTAAATACAATTTGGAGGTACTTCTACTTTACTTGAGTATTTCCATTTTATGTTACCTAATACTTTTACTCAGGAAAAAATGCACTTTTTATTTGACAGCTGTAGTTGTTGTAGCCGTAGTGTACAATACACTGTTAAAGATGAAACCAGTGGCCCCTTACAGAAAAGCAGTGTTTAAGATGTTTATGAGTTGTTAGCAGTTCCATCAAAGACGACACCCAAATAAGTAAAATTATCCAATATTTCACAAAAAAAAAAGCCAAGACTAGAGAAGAGTGAAGAAATGTATAAATATTTTGCGTAGAAGAACCTTTTCTTTCTTCTTTCAAACCCCTTTAATCATCTCACGGCCCCTGACATTTATCATGTGACCCTTTGGAGGGGGCCAGACCCCTTGGCACAGAACCACTAGACTAAACTATCTAACTGTATCTAAAGTAAATAAACTACTGTAGCTCCACATCGACCAGCGACTGTAGTAAAATGCTTTTTACGCATTAAGCATCAGTATTAACGTAATACTGTAATGTCACATATAATAATATGTCCATCACAGGGGACATTTTTCTGTAGAATGAGAACTTTTACATTTTGCTGATTATACTTCTGTATTTTTACTTAAGTAGGATTTTGAATGCAGGAATTTTACTTGTAATGAAGTATTTTTACATGAATGTATTTGTACTTTCACTTAAGTAAAGGATCTGAGTACTTCTTCCACCACTGTTGTGGTGTGACAGCTTTACATCAGCTGTGAGAAAGGAGCCGAAGAGGGGTGAAGTGCCAGAGGCACAGGAAATTGCTGCATGTTGTGACAAAGATTTTAATGCTACACACTGACTAGAGGAAGGTGGGTGCAGTTCCTTCAGCATCTTTTCAGGCCAGCACAAGGGTGTGAATTAGTTGTATGACATTAAAGGAAGCCAGTAAAATGAGCAGGAGATGTCTGTGACACTGGGAAGGTAATGTTTAGATGCAGTTCCAGCAGGGGTTGGAGAAGAGACAGGCGGGTATAAGAGCTGCTGTAGTCTAGTCAGGAGATGAAAAAAAAAGCCTGGGTATATGGAGCTGAGCTGAGTCCCTGAAGAATGGCTGGTGTGTGCATGCTGTCTGTCCCAGTCGGGGATGTGATGGTTGCTCCATTTCAACCGCCTCTCCTCCACACACAGAGTCCTAATGCGCCTGGGACAACTTTAGCAAGATAAGCGAGATAAGCTCTGACATGAGCATATTTCCAGAGTTCAAACTAACTGGTGTGTATCTTGACATTATTGAGCTCCAATTATACCCTGCCCGCCTCCCACACTTAGCAACACTTCCACTTCAAAGTGTGTGTGAGAGGGAGTGAGTGAGATAGAGAGGGAGAGATTAAAGAATGTAAAGGCAGAGTGTGTGAAATACGGAAAGGAGGTATATGGTTTATTTTGGTTGGAGGCTTGCAGCATTTGCATGACTATTAATGTTAGCAGATCAAAATGCGTCTCTGCTCCGTATAGCATCCATAATGATTCACCTGCATGTGCCAACAGCACGCGGTAAACTTGCACTCAAACACATCTCTCACACAGAATTTTAATGAACTTGAACAAGCCTGCAGTATATTATACTGTAAGATGAGATGTATGATATATGAATGGACTCCAGGCAGTTAATTGCCAAAGAAGTGCTCATATTTGCATATGCCTCCACCACATTTTAACTTGCCTGTTTATAATAAGGTATTTTAAACAAACCACACAAACAGAATCCAAATCTGCCTGAGTGAATCATAGAAAAATATTACAATAAAATACTGTTTTCAGCCCTATATGATGGTTCAATTGCATGATGGTAAATGAGTTTTGTTTTTAAAGCAAACTAAATGATAACAGATGAGGAAAGGACTGGCAGGCATGAGCGCATTAGTTTACATTAAAGAACAACAGTATGGTGTTTGGCATTGGGCCTGTCGAGGCAGCACTGTACTGAGCTGTTACAGTAACAAGACAGCAATAGTGCCTGACAGGCCACTACTCAGGAGCACAATTACACACACACACACACACACACACACACACACACACACACACACACACACTACTGCTTTAACAGGTGGCCTGTTATTATAAAATGATAAGCCCAAAGCCTCACACACATTAGCTCTGTCCCTCTGGAGCTTATATA
>VMKM01003314.1:25105-40282 GCA_008360985.2 Macquaria ambigua | reverse complement strand
TCCAGTGAGATATTTAATTTTGCAATCGAGCTGCACATAGCCACATTTATAGACACTACACATTCATTCACATTTATCATGAAATAAATAATTGGTGGTGACTATAGTTTATGCGCAATATGACATGATTGATATCTCTGCCTGTGCTTTCTCTTTGCCTGTTTGTTTTTGTCAGAGGTCCTTATTAATGAAAATAAGTCTGATACATACCTTGTTTAAAAATATGGAAGATTTAAAATGCCTAAATTAAAACAAATCAAATGAAGTAATATTGTAAATGATGAATTTATTTATTTATTTAAATAACAGGGGATAACAGTTTATTCATACCTTAAGTCACAGCAAATTTCTTTGCAAAAATGAAGCCAATTATTGGGTGACAAACCTTCTGCCACTCACAAACATATGGATAACAATTCCTTTATGCTTTTCATTCACAGGAGTCTACAGCCATGCAAGTAGCTCTGCGAGGCTGTACTTAGACACAGTAGTGCTTTGAGCTAAATGCTAACACCAGTATGCTCACAAGCTCACAATGACAATGCTAACATGCTAATGTTTAGCAGGTAACGTTTACCATGTCCACCATCTTAGTTTAGCACTAAAGACAAGGTACAGCTGAAGCTGATGGGAGTGCCATTAGTTTTGCAGGTATTTTTTCATAGTCAAAAGTACTGGACACATTGATATTTTGACCTGATGATGGCGCTAGATGAAAAGTCAGGGGATCACCAGTCATCAGGATTCATCTTCTGGGGACCATGAATGTCTGTACAAAATGCCATGTCAATCCATCCAATAGTTATTGAGAGCAGATCGACATTTCCATCCATTGAGCCACGCTGCTAATGTGGCTAATAAGAATGCTACATGACTGTTAGTATGAGGTCACATTTTCAGTATTAAAGGAACTGTTCAAGTTGCAGAGGAATTACTTGCTGCTGTTCTTCACTGTGATGCTTAATAACACATAATGAACATTTGACTTGACATTTGAAAGTCTCAGTTTATATTGGTTTGTGAGTGATTATTCAACAACGTGTCAATCCATGACCGACCTGTGCACTTGAATGCATCTAATCCATGGAGAGCGCTGATTTGCATGAACAGGATAGATCCTAGACACCAAGCAGAGGATTCTCTCTCTCTTTCTCTAATACCTTCTGTCTTTGTAAGTTTATAACTCTGACTGAGTGACCTACATTTGCATTGCTTGCATAAACTGTCTTCCTGTCTGTCCAGCTTCCCCCCTCTCTCTCTCTGTATATCTCTGTCCTTCAGAGTGTGTGTGTTTTTTCTGTGAGTGTGCAGCTCAGACATATTGGAGACATATGTATGTGTGAAAACAAGCTGTCACTTTCTCTGGTTTTGGTCCCAAAAACCACAAGCTTGAAAGCCCCCACCCCACCCCTCTCTCTCCATCCACATGTAAGATTTCTTTCACACATTCCCTCTCTTGCTCGTTTTCTCTCTCTTAAGTGTGAGTTCTGTTCTCTTCGACAGTCTTTTCTTGGCTTCCCACACTTGTTTATTCTGCCTTGTTTATCCCACCACCCTCCACCTCCTCTTTCTCTGCAAACTATTCTGCCCGAATCTGTGTCCATCAGTAGTTTGCAACCTTTTCTCCAGAGACCCTCTACTTCAGAGGAATGTTTTCTTGACCCAAATTGGTTTTGTGAGCAGTAATGCAGATTTACTGTGTTAAGCGTAGGTTTTGGCTATAACCTGCCAACCTACAGTGTTTTATTCAGCCTACCTTCTACTGACTGCTAACCTAATACTAAATGTTGATAAAGAGTAACTCTGCTCTAAAACACGTAATGTGAGTTGTTAGCTAACTGGTATATAACAGAAAATACTTATGAAATGCAACAACTCTGGTCACGTTGCCAACATGTGAACATACTGTGTTGCATTTATCGAACTTAATCTCACTCAACTTGAAATGTTACCCTACTTCATTCCTCCTTTCCTCCCCTCTGCAACTACATTTTTTAACCTCTTTAATCCCTCTGTCCACTGGCAGGATGGCCAATAGAAGCGTATACTGTGCATGTGTACATTTTCCAACCTTAAAGCTATTTAAGGGGAAATTACAGTTAAGAATACTGGATGTTTGGAGGTTAAAATCATAGTAGGTCACACAGGTTTTAGGTCATCCGTGAGTAAAACTCCCTACTAAAACTATAGCTAAACAAGTTATGTCAAAATTATCCAGGAGTAAGACATTAAATGTATGAAGATAGCACTAAAGAGGCAGGAAAGTACTATTCCAGTTTCAAAGAAATAGTTCTACATTTTTGGAAATACGTTTATTCACTTTATTGCCAAGAGTTACTCATGTCTGTACATTAAATATGAAAGGTTGAATGGTTAGCTTAGCTTAGCTTAGCATAACAAAACAGTTTTTGTACAGATTAAACAAGATATAACGTGTGGTGAGTGAGGTTTAGAGGTTTAGAGGTGCTGGTAGGCGGATGTTGTTACCTGTGGACAGAGCCAGGCTAGCCGTTTCCCCCTGTTTCCAGTCTTAATGCTAAGTTAAGCTAACCATCTGTTGGTTGTAGCTTCATATTTATTGTACAAACATGAGAGTGGCATCAATGTTTTCACGTAATGGGTGAAAGTAATACTTTGTTTTTGTCTCTCTTTGTTAAGCCTTCTAAAACTACAGTTGTTTTGAAAAAAACTATTGTTTTGAAAAATCTACTTTACTTGCTAGTTAGAAGGTTTAAACAACAAAATGTTGCTGAAAATGCTGACTACTTCCCACATCACTCACCTTATAGACTATTGTACTTTGAAAGAAGGGAGGGTTTGATTCATCTAATGAATTATTGAACACAAACTCAGTGATGTAACCAGTAATCTGAACCGTTACTTTCTAAGAAATTCAGGCAGCCCTGAAGGACACAAACAAAGGAGACGTCAGACTCTCGTCCAGTCCAGTGTTTTCAGAATCCCATGCAGGATCAAGAACACACTTTGGGTTTATTCACAAGTTGTAGCTTCAGACTGTACTTTTGCAAATGTAATGCATACTAAAGTTTTACTATCAAAAACAGACATGTACAGAAAACATCAGAGCAATGTCCAGACATACATACATTCATCTTGTGCGAATTCACCCTTTTAGAGGCCATGGAGTTCTACCTTCTACCTTTGAAAGACGCAAGCAATGTAGTAACTGAAGTCAATGCAAATATTTGAAAATATGAGGAGTGCTTGGCAAAGATGTGAAGATGTTTAGATAATAAAATAGATAGCAAAGCCTGAATGTTATATCAGATGTGTTTTAGTCAACTCACTTAAACAGAAGAGGACGCACAAGAGGTCATGCACTTTGTTTCCAAGAAGCTGCTCAATTTGCCAGGTAAGATAAATCAAGTGCTCCTTCAAATAGTTCAAATATTTGGGATCAGTATCAAATACCTCACACAGAAACCTTTGACTTTACAGCTTTGCAGTTTTAGTTGACAAGTGACATAATCTCTCATTAGTTTTGATTGATTAACATGGGCACAAATTTGAAAAAAAAAAGAAGCACATTTTGGATCACTGATGGGACACTGATGATATACATTATTTGTATAGACTCTCAAATTACACTTTCAACACAGATTAAACAACGTCAGGAAAACATCAAAATTAGAAAAGCATATTTTTTCCCTCTCTCTTTGTGGAAGTGCTCTAGGAGGATGCCAGAGGTAGTTACACTTCTTCAAAAGGTCAATAATTGAATTCTGAAAGGTCAAGACATCAATGCAATAATCCACCATCCTACTGTTTTTGCATAGCTGGATAACGCAGGATGACCACCGCTCCACCTGGCTAAACCTTTGCTAAGTTGCTGGAAGCATCAATGAGTCCAAACTGATAGAAGAGATTTCCACACACTTAGATCAATGCAGTGTGTCACTTTTGTTCTTAGACCCATGCTGTGTTTCACTTTGATGATGAACATTTTTACAGAAAACTGAAGACCCCACCCTTGATTTCCAAAAAAACGATCTCAGATGTCACGGGCCGAGCTCTTGAACTGAATTGGGTCTCTAAGAACGAAAGTGACACGCTGCATTGATCTAAGTGTGCGGAAATCTCTTCTATCAGTATAGCTGGATAACAAAACATCAACAAGATCCAACTTCTTCTACATCTGCATTCTTATTAGTGCTACAACATGCCAAAATAAAACCATCAAGCTTGAACCCACCCTGAACTTTAAGGATTCAATACTTGACACCAAGACATAGTTTATAACCTGTGCTGTTTCCTAATTAACACCTTCTCTTCTGAAATCATCTCTGTGAGAATCCAAGCAAACACTCTTCCATTTCCATATTTTTAGAAAACACAAAAAATAGTAGTAATTGAAGCTAAGAGCATTGTTTTCCAGTGTGGGAAAAAGTCAATCCCCTAATGTCTAAGAACCTGGACTACTAGAATTATAAACCTGACTCCAGTTATTATGAAACATCCGTTATGTTATCTAGTTCCAAAAAGTCCTACACACCAGCCGGTCTAATTAAAAGCATAGTTCGACATTTTGGGAAACAGGCTTACTGGCTTTCTTGCCGAGAAGATTGACCTACCATTTTCATTTCTGTTCGTTAAATATAAAACTACAGGTTAGCTTATCTTAGCTTAGCATAAAGATTGTAAACAGGAAACAGCTAGCTGGTGTTAGCAGACTTTGTCCAAAGTTCAAAAACCCACCTACCTGCAGCTCTTAAACTCACTAATTAACATGTGATATCATTTGATTGTTTAAAAAACAAAGTACAAACACAGCAAGTTGTGGTTTTAAGGGAGGTTATGTGTTAAGCTAAGATAAGCAGCTGCTGGCGCTAGCCTTGTAATTTAACGTACAGACACGAGAGTGGTATTGATCTTCTCATCTAACTCTCAGAGAGAAAGCTAATAGGCTTATTTCTCATAATGTCAAACTATTCCTTTCATATGAAATAGTCCCTAGCGGTAGTGGTATTCTAATTGTACCTTAAAAGAAAATCAAATACTGTCAGTTACAGTGGATGAGATCAATTCAAACTGACGACTGCTGCTGTCGGGGGTGAGTATACTAAAAATATTTTGGATAATATCAATTCAGTGGTCAGGGTGGGTGTTTCAAAGAAATGGGACAAATAATGTGATTATCTTAAGATGTTATTTAGGGAACCCCAGGTTGTCACATAAAACATTGCCATAGTTGCCATAGCAGTTTACACATCAAAGTGAAAAAGGAAGAAGTCCAACTTAAGGCACTAGAACTGCTGTCACAGATGAACAATAATTCACAGATATCAGTTTTAAGCCAAAGCCCATTTTGGTGACATGACATGTTCATCAAGGGAGTTTTTACTCATGTTCACAAATAGTAAAAATAATAGGAATAGCACATGCAATTTCATTTTAGTTGAATTTTCCCTTTACATCTACCTCTTCACATCTATCAGGGAATACATTTGTCTGAATCTGGAATATCTGTGATATGCTTTTACACTGGAGGTGTGATTATATATTGACTAACGGTTTTCCCTTTTCTGCCCAGTTTAAGCTAACTTATCATAGCTTCTCAGAGGTTACCACATACGATGTTAGCAAACATTACTGGGGCAATTATTCTATACATGGTGGGGAGATAGTTGAAACCAGTTATTTTTGTTTTGTCAGTAATTGTTCGTTAATACAAATGCCTCTTAAGACAAGCATCGTCCAATAGAATTTAACAATTGTGGTGAAAGACTCAAATAATGCATCAATATAATATTATTAATGGGAAAATCTAAAAAGATTGTGGTTTTACACTTTATCAGTTTCTCCATTTTACAGCATTACATGGCTTTGGCCCTTTCAATACAAAATAATAAATGTGGATGATTTGACAGGACACTCCCTGTACTATTACACACAAAATAAAGAGAGGCAAATACACAAGTGAAGAAAATTATAAAATACAAAGAACCCGACTGACATACAAGCATGTAAAATCAAACACATGTATATAAAATAAAAGATTTTGAAGGCAAAGCTCAAAAGTCTCTTGCGTTTTCCAGAGATGAGCTTCTGCCATGTAAAAACAGTCATGTCACAGACATCAAGCAAGGCCTCAATATTTTTCAAATATAGTTTCTCTCAGAAATACGTTTGCGGGTATTCCCAAAATGTGTTTCTCTTGTGTTATTCCCATTTATACTTATTTCCTTTCTGTGAAAATCATGTCTTGAATGGACACATTTCCACAAAGGGGAAAAATTATGAATGATGAAAAATGAAAACCTTACAATGAACCTGGTATGTATGCACTACTTAACATGTAAAAATGTTCCACACCGTGTTATTCTGTGGTTAGAAGGCACTGGCCTCAATCAAACTCATATATGAATGGAGATCTTTTGCAGTTGTGTTGGCCGACTTGGAGATGCTTTCACTTAGGGGCCGTCTACCAATTTAACCACCAGAAGATTTGACTTTGTTCTGTGGTAATCCAAATACTTAAGTATTCTCACTCTAGCAGTAGCGGAAACACATATCCTGAGGCCTGTCTGCAACGTTTCTTTCCCTTACTTAAAGTGGAAGTGCAAAATAAGTCAGAATAAATACACTTAGGACATAATGGTATCAGAAATCCAGATGATGGTTAGAATGATTCCACTCCTCTCTTTGTGCCTGTAAGCTTTACAAGTATCTCAGCTATCGAGAGGCTGCCTGCTGACAGCGAAGGAATCCAAATATGTTAGTTTTTGTAAGTCAACAGAGCTCGGACTGTGACAGGCCAATAAAAATATCGATTTGGGTCACCAGTGATCTAAAAATAGATGCTCTGGGAGAGAATCTGCCCTCAACTCCAGGTTCCAGAGTTTGTCCTGTGGAGTTTTCAGTGGCAGCCATGTTGGCTCCAGGTCGTTAATGTTTTTTTTAACAGTAATAATACCCTACAGTTACCAGGGTATTATTGCTGACGTTTGGGGTCAAATGGTAAGTTAAAAACAGCCTTTGGAAAGTTGGAAAGTGAGCAGCTCAGCATCTCTTTCTGTGAAATGTAAACAATGTCACTGCATGCATAAATAATGATGAAATAAATAATGAAAAAATCCAACAAATAAAAAAAAATAAAAAAAGTGGATGAATAAAACACAAGAACAGGAGCCTTAAAGCAGGCCGACGTAAACGTTCAGTCCGTGGTTATTCAGCTGCAGGATGTAGGGTCACACAGAGATAAAAGGAAGGAAGGAAGACGGAAAAGCTTACAAAATTATTATTGTTAAAATTATGATAAAGGTGGCCAAAGAGTCAGTTCATAGGTTTATCTGTAAATGTCTACACTTAGTAATGAGCATACCCTTTACAGATGTTATAATCACTCTAATTAATCACATCTAATCAGTATTATTATCATTATTGACACAGCTGTAGTGAGTGCATTTACACAAAAAGGCAAATTCACTGTTTGGTCTCTCTTATTGGTTGAATTAATGGCAGTTGCCACGTGCACTAGATGGGTTTGTATGATTCTGAACTGGGAAATTTGCTTTGTCTTTGCTTTAAAGCTATGTTCAGACAAGAAGCTCAGTTTTGTTTTGAGAAATCACTCATATCAGACTGCAAAGCTTTTTTTTTTGTTTTGTTTTGTTTTTGGTGTGTTATTTCACACGCAACATGTATGCAAGAGGAAGAGCAGAGAACTACAAAAATGGAGGAGGGCCAGAAAGGCAACAGTAGAACCTGGACAAATGAAGACATATTAGCACAACAATGGAGATGTTAGACAAAAACATAAACTTAGCATGTGCGCATTAGCTTTGTTAGAGTAACGGAAGGTGATAATTCTGTTTCAACCCAAATCTAGAGGCTTATAAATTGTCAGTCAATTGTCAGACTTCCCTCCTGTCTGAAAGTAGCTTGGTTTCTATATGGTGAGAAAAGAATATTATGCATGGAAGATATCTGTTCATTCAGATCTATATTATCTTTGTTGCTGCTTTTTTTTTAAGGTCAAGTTTGCTGTTGATGTGTAGATGGAGTCCAGCGCTGCTTTCTGAATGGGACGGTGCTACAACAACTGGGAAGGTGCAACAACATCAGTTCTTTGTGCATCAAAAGGAAGAACAACAGGTCAACTGCTGCTTTGGACGAGGGTGCGTCTGCAGTAGCCAATGCAGGTGGCTACTGCATTTTCCAGGTGTCAAGAGCACGTCACCGGTGCCTGCTGTGGGCCATGAAGAGAAGCACCTTGCGGATGCCGCTGAGGCGATCTTTCAGAGAGGTGAGGGCCAGGAACGGCAGCTGGGCTCGGCCTTCTAACGGAAGAACGGCTAGTAACCACCAACACCACGAGGGACCGTTAGGACTGGCCTGAAGGAGGAAGAGGAAGAAGGAGGAGACACAGTTAGAGGGTTTTAAATACAAAATACAGTAGAAATAACTTTAAAGGAAAATTCCGGTGTATTTTAACTTGGGTCTTATTATATAATTGTGGCTGTCTGACTATGGGCCGTGCTAACTTTGCCACCTCTGTGGTAGAGATCTGGGAAACTTTCCAAATTATCTTCAGTGTTACATAAATATTTTTATAGCTAGTTTGCAGCTAGTTTGGTTAACCAGCAAGTTGCCCCAGAAGTAGATCCATGCAGTTAGCTTAAATAGCTAATCCAGGGAGGCTAATTTCCGTGTTTACTTACAGACTCAGAGACAAGTCTTTGAAATAATTTATGTAAAACTGAAATGTATTGGGGAAATCTTGCCCTGTATATGTGGTTTTGCCGGATTTGCATCTCCTGGATCTCTAAAATGGAGGTGGCGAGCGCTAAGTTAGCATGATCCAGTCAGAAATGGCCACAATTGTGAGTACCTGAAGTACAGAGTCTTTCCCAGGCATGGGTCCAAAGTGTCCTTCAATGCGTTCCTTCTGCTCGGCCTTCAGGGAGTTGACCCACAACAGGGCCTGGTCGTACACCATATCGTGCAGAGACTGCAGCTCAAGCTCTGCCACACCCTCCACCTACACACACAAATACACACACACACACAATTCTCAATTCTCTATCAACCCATCAAATCTCCATCCCACCATCCCTCTCTGACTAACTCCCGTCCGTCCTCCCGTCATCTCTTTTCTTTCTCCCTCCCTCCACCCAAAACGTCCACCCCCTCGTACCTTAACATCCTCCAGGTACTCTATATCAGCTGTGTTGTATCCATCCCTCTCGCTGTGCAGTTTGACTTTAAACCTCCGTCTGCCGATTGTGTCCACAACTGAGCGGCCATCAGAGAAGAACTTCACATCACGGATCTCCAACAGGCACCCGTAGTCTGCAAACCTAGAGACAGGAGGAGGAAGAGGGACCCAATGTTACACTTCCTGGATACATACTCTCTGACGCTCATGTATTAAATGCATAACCAAGCACACACACAGGTACTATGCTAGCACTGACCCATTGAGATCGTCTCCCAGACACATGCCAAAGCAGTTGGTTCCCGCCTCCATGCATCGGCGAATCATCAGTCTGTAGCAGGGCTCGAAGATATGGAGAGGACACGGCACAGTGGGGAAGGCCATGGTGCACACAAATATAGGCACATTCTTGTTAAGACTGAAGAAAGACGAGAATAAAGGAGAATGTGTTTAATGTGGCGAACAGCGGAGCAACAGGACAAGAAAAATATAACATTTATTTTCTGTACTCAAGGTCAAGAATGAACTTTCAGTCTCAACTTTTAAGACGACGTGAGTGAAAAGTCCTTAAAATGCTCAGAAAAACATAAAAGAACTGGGCAAACTCCGTCTGCACCATTAATCCCAAATGGACCTTTAGGGCAAATGCCAAAAACACATTGGCTCCTGTGAGAGTGAATCAGGGTATTTACTGAAGACACAAGTTTGTTTCAGCCTGCAGGAAAGTGACACTTGATGCCTGCATGATAAGAGGCCAGTGTGTCAGGTATGCATGTTATCTACCTACAGTAGGTTAGTAGGTCAAACAACAGAGGAGGATATTCACATAGGGAGCATTATGTATATATAATATATAATACTCCCAACACCAGCCATAACATATGAGAAGAGTTAGATTTGACAAGAGAAGAGGAAACAGATAATAAGACAAGAGGACACAAACTTACTTGGAGAGCTCAGCCATCTCATCCTGGTGGATTTTCTGTCTTTCAGTGAGCTCAGAGGGAAGATACTTAGATATCAGATTCTCCATTAATACTGTCTTACAGAACTGCCTCTGGACCAGGTACTGGAGAGAGATACAGACAGAGGCTATATTAGAAATATGTTTATAATGGTTTAGAGTTTGGTTCACACAGTTTCCACAGACATCCATGTTAATGCCTGCTTTGTATTTGTCCCATAACATAATCTTATTCTGCGCTTGATTCTGGATTCAAGGGGTTCAGCAGTCTGATAGGCCGGATCTGTATTGTCCCTGATGGTGACCTTATTGAGTGATCCTCGGGTATATCATCGGATTTTAAATTTAGGAAAAAAAGAGCACTGGTATCGGATCGGTACTCTGTATCGGCAGATACCCCAGGTCGTGGTTTCGGAAGAGAAAAAGTTGGAGCAGTGCATCCCTACTGGACTTAGTCTGAATGGTGCTTTATGGACCGATGTATGTTAGATCGCTAAAGGGGAGTATTGCACCATGTACCTCAGACAGCTCCTCTTTACAGAGTGGACACTTTGGGTTGTGGTCCAGACACCTCTCCAGACACCGAAGACAGAAAGTGTGACCGCACGGCGTCGTCACCGGCTCATAGAAAAGTCTGCGTGGGAAACACACAAATATGAAACGCTGCAAAACCGTGGACACGGGGAGCGTACGGCTCAAATCCTCACATCTGAGAAGCTGAAAGCAGAGACTGTTTAGCATCTTGTTTCACTGCTATTGCCTGAAAAACAACTAAAATGATATATAATGTCTGACCACACAATGCACAATATTAGCCTGCAGACATAATTGCAGATACAAAGTTCAGGTTGTGTGTTGGTGTTAAAGCCTGCAGTCTGGTTCCACACAGGCTACAAGCCAAGACAAAGACTCTTTTTATTCCTTCCTCACAGGCTGTGTCTTTGTATATTGATGTCCTAAAAGTTACTGTAAATCACATCATTTTATTACAGGCTATATAACTGTCAGCTGCATTTTATCACGTTACACAACTGCTAATTGATTTATTGCATGGTGTATGACTTTTAAAAAATAAAGTGTTAGGTATCGAGCTGTAAATCTCACCTCATACAAAGAGAACACTCCAGATCTGTCGGGTCCCTGACGTCACCAACCACACAGCTCAATGAATCAGTCCCCTCTGCTGGCTCTGAATGGAGAGATCGTCAAATAAATAATAATGCTGCTAATAGAGAGTGTGCACGTGTTTGATTGTCTACATGCGTGCGTGCGCACAAACTCACCAGACTTGGATCTCTTGTGGTCGTCGCTCCTCTCCTGTCCTCCCTCCTCCACTGAGCTCCTCCGTTTCCGTTTGAGGAGGCAACAGTGACCTTTGACCTCACCGCCCTCTGACCTCTCAGGTGCAGGAGGAGTGGAGGCAAGACTGGACTCTGATGAAAACAAGCTGGGACTGACGCTCTGAGAGAAGGAAAAGGATGGAAGATAATGAAACCTCATGTCCCCTCAATATTATGCTTCTTTTTTTTTTTTCTTCAAATTGCTGACTACCAGAGGTGGAGCATCTCTTACCTGGGGGGGAGTGTTAATGCTGTTTTTGATGTGCGCTCTGAAAGATAGTATGTTGGAGTAGTCTGAGATGTGTTCAGGGACCTGATCTGTAACTGGAGCCAGGAGATCACTGAGGAGCTGAGAGAAGACAACAGACAAACAAACGATGTGATTATTCTGTATTCCTATAATTCCACATGCATTTATGGTAATATATCAGTTCCCAATGCTAATGCAGTGTGTCATGTTTTTTTTAAAATAGGCTAGACACAACTGCTTAATAATCGAGACTGTGGCACTCATTGTAGCGTTGATTAGCTTTTCCCCTTCTATATATATATATATATATATATATATATATATTTACCCACTCCTACACATATTATTCAGGGAAAAAAGAGCTCTCTTGGGTATTATTGCTTTTATAATGTGCAATGTAGTTGCTGTATGAGTCGTGTGCAGGCCGCCACTGCTGAAATTTACATAAATGTACACAAAAGTGCTATGTTTTTATTTGCCAAGTAGTGTTCAGCTGTTATACACTAAAACTTTATGATGTAAATAACAAATAATAAGAAGTGTAGCACTGATTTAAGCTATATGAGGATGGGTTCTTTTGAGGGGTGACAGATGCTATAAATATATTTTAAATATTGATCCGTGGGTGTCCACTACAATACTAATGTTGCATTTACCTTGTGAGCCTCAGTCTTGGCCTGTCTACAGTCAGGGTCCATGGACAGACAGACCAGGTACTCTCTCAGAGCGTCCTCCGTCCTGCCCAACGACACCAGGGCCTGGGCCTTACGGACGTGACCCTGTAGGCAGGAGGAAGATAATATTACTTATCTAACATCCAGATGGGAGCTTTTTACTTTTTTACTAACATAAGCTGATTATTGCGTACCTTGGACCAGTGAGGCATGAGTCTGCAGGCCATCTCAGCGTCTCTCTGAGCCTCTTCGTAGTGTTTCAGACTAGAGTGGATCTGCGAGCGATTACTGAACAGTATGTGATCCATGGGTGCTGAGGAGGGAGAGGAGGGACAGTTAGTAAGACAGCCAGTTAGTGTTGTCATTGTTACTAACAACCATAGTTAGATTGTTAGTGTCACAATAGAATAGGGCTGCAACAACTTGTTTTCATTATTGATTGACAGTGAAAAATGTCCATCACAGTTTCCAAGAGCCCAAAGCGATGTCTGCTTGATTTTTAAACCCAAAGATATTCAATTATTATAATATAAAACAGAAAAAGGTAGCAGATTCTCACATTTCAGTGGCTGGAACCTTTCACTTTTGGCATTTTGCTTAATAAATTACTATGAACAATGAATCTATTATCAAAAGCCGTTGTAAATAAGTACTCTGTCAGTTAACTAATCAATTATGCGACTAATTGTTTCAGCACTCTTTCCTTCAGCTTAAAATCTTTACATACTCAGTAAGATTTATGACCCCTATACTGAGGCAACTGTTTCACAACATACTGCAGAATTTTAAAAAAAATGCACGGCCACCACTTGTTTAATTTATGTCTTGAAAGGCTGAATTTACTGGTGACATAAGGTTTCAAGTTATATAAAAGAAGGGATGTTTAACATGGACTTTAGTTTCCTCATTACAAAACGTGTTATGAAAAAAAAAAGTGCGTCCTTACAAAACCATGCAGCACTATCAAGGTCACCCACATTCCAGGTTTCATAACTATAAAAACGTATGCAAATGTAGCAGCTAGCCCTATAGGGATCACAAGGAAATATGTCCCTGGCTTTTGTACAGGCAAGAGCACTAAATCACTCCATGAAATAAAAACAGAAATGGGAGTATGGGAGACCAAAGTTATTCTACATGACAATTTCAAAGATTTTAGGTGAGGCTACAGGTTGTTGATGTTACTGCACATGCAGCATCAGGAACAATATGTGTTAAAGTAGGACAGAAGAACCATTGTTTAGCACCGAACCTACTGCACAGTGCTTATTTTCGACAAAGCTGCTTTGTAACACATGTACTGTATGTGCATGCTCACACACACACACACACACACACACACACACACACACACAGACCTGAGCTAATTATAACTCTGAAGACATTGTACTGACTTGCATTAATTCCCTGGAGGCTCCCCCTAACCTTAACCATAACTGCTGCAAGCCTAAACACAACCCTTGGCCTCATCTTAACCTAGATCCAACTCTAAATTTAACTTAACCCTACAATAACAGGTTAACCCTGTGGGGACCAGATTTATGTCACCAGTTGTAAGGTGAATCCCCACATCTGACAGTGAGAACTGATTTTGTTTTTCCCACAGTGTGATGAATGCATAGCACACACACACACACACACACACACACACACACACACACACAAGCAGCCCAGTGCAAACACTATGCAGGCGACTGGACCTTGTTTAAGGGCATAAAATATATTGATAAATACGGTAATGTACACAAAAGATTCTGCAAGTACAACAAACCCTACACTTTGTTTTTTTTGCCTTGCTGAGATTCAGCTCACAGCCTAATTTGCACTAGTTCTTTAGTTAAGCAAGTGTTCGATTAGGAGTCTTGTGCCCTTAGTTAATAACCAAAGATGAGTCAGAATGATAGAGTTAATGAGGCAGCATGTCAGGGTCAAAGATCAACATCCGCTACAGGCCAGTTCTGCAAGTCACTGCCATTTGAAGCCGGTCCTTCCAAAATAAGACCGGCTTATATCATTCTTTGTTAATCATTATTTATCAAAACATCTTTGCTAACCACGCAGAATCACTTTGAATAACATCCTGGTAGACGCTAAGACCTGGAACCAGCCCAGGACAATCCCGTTCTATTACAACAACAGTCAGTTGTTGGTGTCTGAGCAGCTCCACCGCAGCAGCTGGCAGATAAATGCTCTACTTGTGGTGACCCAGTGTACAGAGAAGTTGGTGTGGCTGAAAAATTCAAACTGGTGCTTCTATAAACCGTTAAGTGAACGGCCAGGGAAACTCTGGCATTACTTCTCAGATGATTCAACTGTGAAACAAGTAACTTTAAACGTAACACAGCCAGCGTGTTAAGTGAGTGAGCTGCGGCAGAACAACACAGTGAAGTCAAATGAAGTCAGGTCACGTAACCCAGTCATAAAAGACTTCTGCCGAGGGAGTCTCCATTCCAGGGGTCAACTATATCAACAGAGTGCCACAGAGTCTGTTACGCACTATGCAACTAAACTCAATTAAATTTACTTTATCCAGCTTTTTTTTATATACAGAATACATTTCAATTGCTACATCAATCATAGAAAGCAGTATACAGTGTGTATGTGTATTCATAGATCTCATTCCAGACTATGGTTCCTAATTAATAACTGCCTGAAAACATGTGCATATTGGAGGTTATTTCACTTGTGGTTATCCCTGTCTGCAGATCACAGATCACTGTATATATACAGTATATATATACAGTATATATATATATATATATATATACAGT
>VMKM01003314.1:0-25085 GCA_008360985.2 Macquaria ambigua | reverse complement strand
ATATAAGCTCTGGTACTGCTGTGAGCATTAGTGTCCCTAGTGGTGACCTGCAATAATACCCTTGACCTACATTTGCCTGAATCATTGTTTGACGTTACACAATGAGGGAGCTGAGGGAGGCGGTTTACGTGTTTACGCAATGTTTGGTCCACTAGCCCAGCCTACGTAACCCTGTTATCCAACACATGGCGCTGTGGCTCTCAGATGCCAGCAGAGGCAGTGATGATACTGCAGGAGAGTGCCACCGCCAAACAGAGTATATAACACACTTATGAAACTAAGTCATATTATAACAGTGTTTATAGTTTCACGACATGTCACCTGACATGCTAATATAGCAAAAACCTTTAATGCTTAAGAGTAACAACAAAAAACATGAAGTTAAAGTAGCAAAAGATATGTAGCCCAGTCACACACAGTTGTCTTACAGCAGCTGACGTTAGAGGCAGCAGAAACATGTTAAAGCCACTCTATAATGACTCACGTTTCACATGAAAATAACAGTAAATCGTTCAGTGACCTACCTAGCAATATGGCTTGGTTATATTTCTCCAGCGCTGCTTCCATCTTTCTCTCGGCGTACAGTCCGTTGCCCTCCCGCCTCAGCCGGCCGGCCTGGTGCGGGATCGGGAACCACTTGGCCAGCAGGTTGCTGAGAACCACATTGACCCTGTAACTCTGGACGTCGGCTACTCTGGAGCTGTCCCTGCACTCCTTACACATCACCGGCCGCTCCCTCTCCTTCCTCTCCCTCTCCAGACACTTCTTACAGAAGCAGTGTCCGCACGGCAGAGTCACAGGCTCGAACAGAAAGCTGAGGCATATCCGGCAGGAGAAGTCTTCGTACCCGAAACCTGCAACACCAACTCCCGGGCACCCAGCTGCCACCGCCGCCCACACCTCCTGTCTCCTCCTCCTGTCACCCCCCTCTTGCCTCCTGATACTACCCGACAGGTACTCTACGAGGTTGGCCAGGTGAACAGGTCCCAGTCTCTCTATCTCAGAGGCTTGTCGGTACACATCGAAAGCTTCGGTGAATTTGCCCCCGAAGGCGAGCGCGTCTGCCCGCTTTACCATCAGCTCCTGGCGGCTCCCTGGATCTCCGAGACCCGCTAGCTGGCACTCCTCCGCTGCCAGGTCGAAGTTTTTAGACTGGAAAGCCTCCGCTGTAAGCTGCAGCAGACTCTCACTCTGTGTCCCCATATCCAGGATGTTGTGTGAAGTCTCTCCCCTCATGTGGTGTATATCTGGTCAATACCCCCACTGCCACTCATGTTTGCGTCTGCTGCTGCTGCTGGGAAGTCCTGACTACACTGCACGGTCATGCTCCAGTCCAGGAAGTACCGATATTATTCTCAATGGAGAAGCGGAGGAAAAAAAAACTCTTATGTAAAAGTTGTGTCATGTGATGCCGGCCAGCTGTTCTCATTGGCCGAGTGTAGAAAACTGTTACCAAACAATCTGCCATGTAACAGTTTCTGTGTCGGGGCAGGGGATGGGGGCCTGTCTGACCTGCATGCAGGACTCTAGTAAACAGTGGAGGGTCAGTGTGGGAACCCATGTGGGGGACCATCAGAGGTCAGCTGGAGGGTTCCCCACCGAACAATACATTTTATTGGTATCACATTTAAAGAACTTATTCCAAGTTATTCATGTTTAATAATGATTTTTTTAAATGAGTTTCCATTGTCCTGACTGTGTACTGGGACAGACCTATACAATATAGTTTCATGGTTGTACCAAGTCATATGAACTAAAAGAATCTTCTCAAATTAGGTTTCTTGGGGCGTGGTCTCATTAAGTGGACATCTGTGATCTATCAGTAATCTCTCTATTTTAGGATCCCCAATAAAAAACATACCATGGACACATTTATGAACCTATCTGCACCATTAACATCTGTAAGATAAGAACTGTTCTGACTGTTTTTAGGTATATTTTAAGGCAGTAAAGAAGCTGGATAGTGTGCACATCCAACCCCAGTTGGGTACAGGTGCAGCATACAAAGGAAAAGGAGAGGTTGTCTCCAGATAGTGAAATCTGCAAGCGTCCAAAAATGTGTTGATGCAATGTTTTCAGCAGGCAAAATATTTTAAGGCAGTCCCACAAATTGACAAGCCATCACCCAAGGTTCAGACTTTTAACTGAGATTTACTAATTTAATTTTCTATCACCTTCATCGCGAAATTAGGTAACTGTAGAGCAAACTTTCAGTTATAAAACTGATCTGGGGGCACACTAATTAACCCATGGGTGTGTGCTGTAAGAGGCACTCCCTTTCTGTTTCTGTTTATATAACTGCACAAGACAAATAGCAAATATGTGACTTGCTATGAGTTGCTAAAGTTACCTGTTATCTGGTGACGCAGTTATGTGACAGTCACAAAACTGCTTTACATAAGTTGCTTTTTTTGGCATCAGAAAATCTGGATGAAATCAGTACTTCTTTTAGCTCTTACACAAACTGTACGCCGGAAGAGTCACATGATCACACACACCAACAGACCCCTTGTCACTGCTCCGCAGATCACTTTCCAGGGCGTCAGACAGGGCAACATTAGGCAACAAACCCAGGCCAGATGAAACAGTAAAACTGCCACACAGAGCACAGTGTGTTTGGTAACTGTGGCTCGCCAGAGCTCTGAAGTCTAGCCAGCCAATGTTGCATAAAAGTGTTTGCATAATGACAAAAAATCATGCTGAAATGAGACTACTGTATCATAGCGTAATGTAAGTGTCACCTACGATGTTAGTACTACAAATAATAATACAATAATAACTATTACAACTATATTTGTGATATTATACTGTATGCATCTTGTAAGTATATAACGTTTATCAGGTGTTCTTGGTGACTGCAAAGACACGGCATGGTGCTTGTAGCATTATTTAAGGTCACAGTTAAAGCAAGACTATGTATATACTATTAAAGCAAGGGTTTTCAAAGTCTGAAACTGTGGGCCTCCCCTCAGACAAAGTTTGAGAAAAAGTGCCCCCTCACCCCCTCTTAGTTTACTTGCTTAGTTTTGCTCAATTCCTAGATGCCTATGTGATCATGATTATGTTATTTGATCCCATAGACACTCAACAATTGAGCCAAGATAGCCTAATGTTGCTGTTTGACACAACTTCAGACCACAACAAATACATAAAAAAGGTCTGTCCTGTAACTGTTTGGAGCCCCCCTGGGGAGGCCCACCTCCCACTTTGAAAACCTCTGTATTAAAGGATGAATAACACATTCTTCGTCTTGCAAATGGAAAGTTGAGTTCATAAGCAATAAAATGCACCCTTTTTCATTACTGTACACTCAGGTGTTTCGCTGCTACAGTCTTAGTTGGTCTGGTATGACCAGTAGGTTATGTTAGTTAATGTTAGCTAACTTTAAACAGACACCTGACATTACTGAGTTTGTTTTTTGACTTCATTTCTCTTCTACATTGTAGCATTTGTCATTATCCTGTAATTGTGACTTTTGGGCACAGTGGTGGTGTTCACCAAAAGTTACATAGGCTCGCTCTGAGGCTATTAGTAGAAGTAGGTGGTTAAGGTCATGGTCAGGAGTTTAATTACTCTGGTTTAGGGATTGTCCTCCAAATTGTTCTGATACTAGAATACGTGGTATTATTAGCATTACCTGAAGTAGTATATCCTGCAGCCTCAAAATAAAACCTGTTTGCTGACAGGCTTTGCTGTGTGTGTGAGCGGGGATTATAGGCTAGTCAGTCGATCATTGTCCACGTTAGTAGTAGTGGTGCTGGTAATATAGGTCGTCCGGTCTAGCCTGTGAACTCAATCCCACACACAGACACAGACGCTGACTGACATATACACTGCAGCAGGCCGAGACAGACTGACACACATGTAAAAACAGACAGACTGACATATATGCAAATGAGGACACTTGCAGAGTATTACGCAAGCACGCAAACACACACTGACCACACACACGACCAGTCAGACACACACACACACACACACACACACACACAACAGTCAGATATCCAGTTGTGTCCCTTCACACCTTGAAATTTTGTTATGTGTGTATCTAAATAGGCCAACAATGCAGTCTAGCCAGATCTTCTAGCACAGACTGTCTGGACATTGTATACTGGGTTGGGATCAGATCAGCAGTTATCCTCAATGTTCCCTCACAGACTATTATTCAAGGTCTTGGCTGGAAAGAGAGATGGATATGAATGTGATGGATAACAAGCCTGCGATTGTGTGTGTGTCTAAAACCAGTGGTGGAAAAAATACTCAGATGCTTAAAAGTTAAAGTAGCAGTACCACACTGTGAAAATACTCCAGTACAAGTAAAAATCCTGCATTTAAAACCTTACTTAAGTAAAAGTATGTAAGTATTATCAGCAAAACTTACTTAAAGTATTGAAATTAAAAGTACTCATTCTGCAGAAAAATGGTCCCTGTCAGTGTTTTACTGTTATATATGATGTTTTTGGATTAATATTACTGCTGCATTAATGTGTATGTTGCATTTTACTGCTGTAGATGTTTAAGGTTGTGCTAATTTGAACTACTTTATATACTGTTGGGTAGTTTAATCTACAGCAATGCATCATATTCTATCTTAGATCATCATGTGTTTGCAGTCACTGTCCTGCGAGAACCTTGTATCTCTAAAAAGTCCACTTTTCATGAGAAAAACAGCTGTTTTCAGCTTTGTGACGATGCATTTTCCAGCTAATCCAATGTTTTTTTAAAAAGCTTATTTAGCTTAAGAAGTAGGATAATTGTCTCAACCCATAAAGGAACACTTCATCCTTCAGTTTATCACAAACATTCAAATTCAAAATCACCAAATTTGGAGATATGTAGTTTTCACTGGAGAGGAAGGGTATGAAGAATTGTAATCTACAAAGTAACTAGTAACTAGCTGTCAGATAAATGTAGTGGAGTAGAAAGTATAACATAGTACCTCAAATTTGCACTGAAGTACAGTACTTGAGTAAATGTACTTAGTTACATTCCACCACTGTCTAAAACTCCAGAGGTCTCTCATTTCACAGTGACAATAGGTAAAAATGCATAAACATACAGGAATGAAAGGCATGATGACAGAATCAAAGGTCTTAAAACAGATTTGAACTTGTGAAAGTCAGAGTTTGAGCTACTGTATGTGCCTAAGGCTTGTATGAAAAGACAAGAGACAAGATCAGCTCTGTTTCTTATAAAAGAACAGATGTTTTGTGTAAACTATGGCCTTATATGTATTGAAATTCCATTAGATGGTAATTATGGAGGGATGATTACAGTGATGAATGATGATATCATTAAATATCAAAGTGTTCTCTCACATCAAAACAAAGAAAATTGCTGTGTTTTCTCTTAAAATTTTAACCAAATCATTGACAGATTAAAAATGCTAATAAAATAGTTATTGAACCATTTACCCTAAAGCTTGCTGGAGTGGTTCAGACTGCAGGGAGCAACTGAGAGGCTCAACTGAGATAACTTAAGTCCCATAATTCTTGAGGTGTGGTCTCATTAAGTGGACACCTGTGGTCTTATCAATCACTTCCTGATATTAAACAGGATGAACATCTGAAGCGACACCATAAACACCATAACAAGACTAAGGCTGACAGTCCAAAATCACTCAGTTTTGCATAGTGGGCGATTGTTAGCATAAAGTAGTGTACATGCCATGGACACTGCTACTTTTTAGGACACTATATAGTGGATAAAGCACTCAAATAAAATAGGGGACAGTAAATAAAGTGCACGCTATAGTAAACAGGGAGTGATTTCAGACAGTCAGTCTACAGCCATGCTAGCAGCTCTGTGAGGTAACAGCAGTGCTTTGAAGTGAATGATAACATGAGCATGTTAATGACATCCATGATGCTATCATGGCCACAAGATAATGATAACATGCTGATGCTAAGCAGGCGTAATCTTTACCATGATCACCGTCTTAGTTTAGAACAGCTGAGGCCAATGGGAATGTCATTAGTTTTGCAGGTATTTGATCATCAACCAAAGTATTGGACAAATTAAAATTTTGACCTGATGATGGCGCTCTATGAGTATATGAGTGTTCACCAAAGGTATTAGGAGTCATCTTTTGGGGAACATGAATATGTGTACCAAATTTCATGACAAACCATCCAATATTTTTTGAGACATTTGACCCAAAACCCCAAATGTCAATCTCATGGTGGCACTAGAGGACAAGTCAGGGGATCACCAAAGTCATTAGGATTCATCCTCTGGAGACCATGAATGTCAGTACAAGATTTCATGGCAATCCATCAAGTAGTTGTTGAGATATTTCAGTCTGGACCAAAGTGGTGTAATAACTGACAGACTGACATTTCCATCCATAGTCATGCCACTAGCATGGCTTAGAATCAGTGCTGTATTTTAAGGTAATTCCACAAGTTGACAAACCATAGGATCAGATTATATTAATTAAGATTTAAGTTTACCTGTGCCTTTACCAAATACCATATGACACAGTGTTAAAATCTGAACAAATCATCTATTCTTTGTAAATACAGGAATGGACCAATTGTATTAGAGAAATGTGGTTCAAGAGATAAAAATTCCTGATGTTATTATGGAAAACACATACAAAACAACAGAAAAATCATCATTTTACTTTTTATACAATAGTGCTACAACCCAAACAAGTACATGTTTTGTTCCGTCACTGGTTTGAATTACATGTATAAAAACATGAGTAGGGAAAAAAAAACAATCACCTTATTCATTCTTTGACTTGCAGATCCCTCATGGTTCAGAAGCATGTGTACAAAATGTTCAGCCTCAAACAACAGACCAGAACACATGACACCAGTTATAGTGGCCACTTAGTAAGAGTGTCTGAGTGCTCACTTGACTGCCTTTGTATTTTGGCACAATGGAGGCTTTGCAGCTGTCTCAAATCTCCCAACAACGGCTGAACTGAATAATGCTAATAAGTACAGTTTACAACACAGCAAGAAAAAGAGTGATACAGTCTGATTTTATAGATTTGTTCTGAAATACAGGCTGCGACACAGGAAACTGTCTTGAGTCCGTGTCTTCTTGTCTTCAGTTTGGTCATTAGGTACTCCTGTGGTGCAGCCAGCTGGCTAACTATTCTCATCATTTTGCACTCAACAGTCAAGTATGTTGGATGCCAACACCATCAAATCACAACAATATGACAGGCAGATTATTCTTTCTTTCATAATATCATATTTGAAATTAGCTAAATGAGTGGCATTCGGTGCAATTTACAAAATTCCACTAGATCTCAAAAACGAAGAGAGGACAGTTTGAGTGCATCAATCTTGGATTTTGAGAATGCTCCTCTTCTCCAGATCGTTCATCTCTTTGAGAATCAGAGCCACGTTGTAACGGAGCTCCTGGAATTTAGACACGGGCACCTGAACAAGGAAACAACAATTCACTGGCAGTGTAACAGAGACAAGGTGTCCAGTATGTAAACAGCTGCATAGCCGAGGTGGAGCTACAATGTCGACACAGCACAATATTACCATGATGACATACAAAATATTATAGCGATAGGATGACGGCCATATTGAGACGTTTATAAGTAATGGCTGAGAAGAAATGACATTGTTAAGTGTGCTTAAAAAGAATTGAATTCTTCCAGTTTGTTTGGTTCGAAAGGTTGCAGTTTCACTAAACTTAGTGCTGACAGTGTGCAGGAATTCCAACTTTCTTTTCCAGGATTTCATTTTCTTACACACCTGTCTTCTGGGTGTGCATCTGATATTTAAAAATAATCACTGAAAGAGTTCTTGAAAGTCTGAAAGGCCTTGAATTTCACATTGAATGATTCATGCCTGAGCTTGACCTCTGACCTCCCTACAGGGTGAAGGTGGGCTACTCCCAAAACAAACGTATCCTAAACTAATACACATGCATGGGGTCTTATTTACAGCTACTATAATTTCTCTTCCTGTGGTAAAGCTTCAAGCTGACTGCAAGTCATCATCCATTTGTAACTGTGCTAGAAAAGACACAGCTGCCAATTAAAAGAGACAGGGTAATAAAAAAGGGGCGGCCATATCTTCTCTTTTCTTTTTTTTTTTTCTTTGTGATTACAGCAGCAGATACTCTTCAGTCATACTCTGGTACAAATCCTGAGAAGCACGTATCAGGTGGACATAAGGTACATCCATCAATAGAATCGGATGTTGTTGCTACTAATCTCCTAATTCTGCTGTAATCTGATTACATAACCGCTGCATTAGGTACGACGACAGCTGTAGTAGAAGTCCTCCCTCCTGTTCCGGTCCACATTAGTAGCCTACTTTGAAAGCAGCATCTATCCTGCATTTATAAGGCAGGTATGGAGTATGGCGCCCCCTGGTGAGTAAAGCACCTTACTACCTGATGAATATTGGATTCATTTTGCTGTGTCTCACTTTGTCTGCTGGCAATTATTTCCTATGAGCCCATTTGTATGCTCACAACAAATGTATTTATAATTCATGTAATAAATGTTATAATATTATATTATATTATATTATATTATATTATAATATAATATAATATAATGGTTGTTTCTGGGTTGCGCAGGCAGCAAGATTGCTATTCTTGGCACAGTAAAACTTCAAGCCACATTCCTAAACTGAGGATTGGCTCTTTTCTACTGTAATTTTAACTAATAGAACAGACAGGAGACACAGAGGTTCAGGCTGACAAGAAAAAGGCTACTTTGCCAAGAGATAGACCAGTTCTATAGTATCTATTCTATTCTGCTAGCTTTTATGTTTTGCTTTGTAATGTTGTGTTATGCAATATGTGTTGCATGTGGAACCATGCAGATACTGTGCGAACAAAGAAACAGTACTGTCACAACGTATCAGAAACACTTGGTCAAGACCAGGTTCTAGGTTCTAGGTTAGGCTGATGTTATTCCACTGTGATCCTATTATGTAACAACTGAAACAAACCGACATTAGCCCACTTGGCTAACGACCAACTTCTGGCTGAAGATAAACTGGGAATACACACTACAGTGCAGAACTAACACTAGCCATGTGGACAAAATGACCATCCATAGGATATCTCTGGGTTTCTGAAAGACAAACATTTCACACCAAACCAAGACCTTTATAATGCAATCTGAAATCTTTCATTTAAAAAGAGTTTGCAAAACCTGAATGCACTGTAGCTGATATTTAGATATAATGTACAATGTTCAAGTACTGCCCAATACCTGTATCTGGGTGAGAAACCCCCCTCCTCTCTTTCAACAGCTACTAGATTCAACGTTCCTCTTAAGACGACACTTTACTCCAAGAAGATAACTCCCAAAACTGCTTCAGTGAAAATGCTGAGAGTGTGATGCTTATCACTGTCCTTTCTATGATTTTTAAATAAAGAATATAGGCACATTGGTCTATATGTCTTCAGTCAAGTGTCAAAATGGAAGGATTAGACATAGTAGATTTTGTATTTATGAACTGGGCACATACAGTATAATGAAAACAGGTTCTTTTGAGGAGAATGTGAAACTGTTTGTACAATCAGGAACAAGTCAACTGTTTAAGTACCTCAAATCGGTGAAAGCTGCCATCTGATAGTTTCATCTGCATCAGAACAGAAGGCTGCAGGGCCCTGGCTAAAGAGCTGTGGAGACAGAAATGCATTGAACATTGTCACATCTTTTTCTTTGGGTTTTCTTTTGATGGGCTTTTCTTTAGAAGGTGTCTGCTTTGTCTGTTCAGCCATGGTGACCATTACTGCTCAGTCCAACTACCAACTTCTTCTTGTATTTATTACAAATAAAGCAGAGAAATAAAACACCTCATGTTGTGTAAGAGAGATTTCTTTCCAGGAAAGACCAAACAACAAATAGAAAAGCTTCAATGAGCTGGTTATAGGTTGAAAAACAAACCTTGTAGAAATGGCAACATCCACTCTCCATTTAAAGTCTTCTACTTTGGGGAGCTGAGGATCATTCTGGGAGGTCGCTGCCTCCAGAGCTGCACGCCTTCAAATACAAAGAGAGGTGTGACACAGTAATGATAATGTCTCTATGAACGGCACCTGAATGTAAATCCACAGCAGCAGCAGCGTTCTGAAATCCATGGACACATCTAAGAGGATGTCTTGCAACAGACACCAACGGTCCTCTTGAGGGGAAATATTATCGAACTTTGACCCCAGCCAACCACAACACTGAACAAACAAGTTTAGGTTACAATGAGAAACAGGACATGTACTCATTCATGGTGAAGGGAGCTCTGTGCCTTCATGAGAAGACACAAAAACTAAGTGTATAACGGTTCAAATTTAGAGGTAAATTCAACATACCGATTGCCAAAAACCACACTGGAGAAATCTGTGATAAAGTCTTCAGGTACCCTAATTGACAAAACATAGCAGAAACAACAAATTCAGCATTTGAGGTTGGAATTGCGTTATGTATAAGCAGCAGTGTTAATGCATCAAGACACTGAGGATGTGATAAAATGATGACCCTTGCCTCAGTTCTCGAAGATCTTCTCTGAAGGCCTAAACAAAGACAAGCAAAACGTTAAGCATTATTTTATATGAAATTCAAAATGTTTACATCTTAAAATGTGTAATTCCATTCTAATGAAGAGGAAGCAATTAGCATTTGTTGCCCTAAATACCCACACAGGTGTAGTGAGAGGAATTCTAATCAGGCAAACAAAGTGAAAAAGCCTGTGGGGGTGAACCATGGCCATGTAAGGCCTTTAATAAACCAAATTACAGCAGACATTTTAGCAGTGTATTAATTCCATACTACGTACTAATAGTGTACATTATGTACTATGTACGTAATGTTATAATATACTGTTTTGTTTTGCATGTTAGCATACAAAATAATTAACATACTTTAAATTATATCATATTTGCAGCAACAGACATCATTTAAACTGTGACTTTGGAATCACACTGTCAATTAAACTTCACAAAGAGAAAGCAAAATGTTCTGAGAGGAGAGAGAGTTGTCTGAGATGTTTCTGTAGCTGTTCTACCACCACCTGCAATTTATTTACATTCTATTCAGCTGTGAGGAGCTCATTCATTCCCTCTGTGCAACACATAGCATCACAAGAGGTCTTTCTCACAGCAGACGTTTCTGACTAGTCGCTATAGGAAAAGCACAGGTGTCACTAACAACATTAACGATGGCTCTGTTCCAATCAAGTGTCCCAGCGAGCCATGACAGTGTGACAGTGAGCCGGCACGCACAACACCAGAGCTGTGTCCAAAGTCATGCCCTTGTTCACTCATTCACTAACTCCCTATATAATAAACATTCAATAGTTTACTCTTTAGTGAGCAGTACATTGAGATTTTGGACACTTATCACACATCATTGTTTTGCGTCATTTGATAGGTGTACAGTCGCACAACGGGAAATTTGGTACCTATAAAATGCAGCACATTGCATTGTGGGATTGTTAACATGAAGTAGTGAACATGTCGTGGACAGTATTTTTTTTCTATTCATTGTGGGAATTTTTAGGACACTATATAGCGCATACATTACACACTCAGAATTTGGATACTCAAATAAAACAGTAAAGGGTGAATAGAGAGCACTATGTAGTAAATAGAGATTGGTTTCAGACACAATGCCAGGACCCTGAAACTGAAGCAGCTAAATGGAATTCAGCCATCATTAATTTGATTATTTACACCTGTGTTTTTCCTACTGTGACATGTCAGAATGTCTTCTGTGAAAAAGGCCTATGGCGTCCAACAGCACAATTAAAAATCCAGTGTTTAGTTTTTAGTGGGCATGATAACATTTTTTAGTATATTTAATTTTGGAACTTTTCCAGTGTCGACACACATACTCAGTCCCTGCTGCGAATGAGTATGTAGTACGGAATTAAGACACACACCTCAGTCCTTGTAATAGCAAGAAAAGGATGTGTGAAACTAATGACATTAATGATTGCTTTGTTCCATTTAGGTGTATTGGTGAGCCATGACAGCAGGCAAGTAAGCAGGGTCCCAAAACTGAAACACCTGAGTCAAAAGCAGTCATTATTAATATTATTAGTTACACCTGTGCTTTTCCTGTTATGACATGTCAAAACGTCTGTTGTGGAAAAGGCCTATCTGTACGCTGCCAAGTCAGAAACACAGACTGATTTTGTGCCAATATGTTCCGGCATATTATTTCCAGTGTTTAACACCAGCTTGCCTCCTGTTTGAGTGACGATGTGGGGATGCGGATGGCCTCAGACAGCACTCTGTACATCCCAGCTACGATGTGACTGAGCCTCTCCTGGGGAATGGTACTGCTCTCTGCTATCGACTTCATCACCTCTCTGCAGTCCTTCCCCTCCAGGGCGCTGACCACAGCTGGACAGAGAATAATTCACATTTAACTCACTTATTTAATGGCTTCAACTGCTATTTTTTCATGTCGGTGGCTTATGCCATGCATTTAAATAGACATGCTATACAGACAGCTGAAGAGATCCGTAATGAGTGATATTAAATCTTACGATAGTTGTTTAAGACAGTCAATAACAGCTATATTATCACGCAGTAACCTATTTACCTTTCAGTATTTTTCTGAACATCTCTTGGTCCACATCCTTCAGGTTTTTCGACATTGACTCGATTTCTGGCGGTATCCTGCCTCCTAAAAAGCTGGAGTCCTTTGCATGGCTTGAAGACATGACTCACCATGTACCTATATGCTGTATGCACAAATAACAGAGAAATAGTACAGATGTTTGCGCTGTAGTTCTCTGTTTATGCGACAGCTTCCGCCTTCACGTCACGTGACGCTCGCCTCGCTCCCGGTAGTCTCGCGGTGACAGCTTAGATCATCATCCGGAGAAAAGAAAGGATTTGCAAATGGAGGTGGTAGAAATGGTCATTCTTTGAACGACAAAAGGTTGGTGTTTTAATGTAGATAGCTTATTAGTTACAACGTTGCCCGGTTTATAATCCGTTCAGATTTGTTATTGTGGGGAAACGATTAGTTAGGTGTCGTGTTGTGGCTTGGTAAACGCTACGTGGACATTAGGAGCAGTAGCAATCAGCTAACGATGTTAGCTTGTGTTGTGTTGCGATCACAGCCTGTTCGACTTTACCAATGACGATAATGTAAAGTGTTCCCAAAGTAACGTAGCCATAGCTGCCTTTTTAAATGCTGGACTTTCATTTTGCCTTGCCTTTTTTTCGTACGACGGTGTGTTTACAGTAAAGCGTTTCAGTCTGTTGTCAAGAAAAACAACAATTACGGGAGTTGGATGCTTAAAGTGGATGACATCAAGTGTCAACAATTAACGTTAGCAGTTTCTTAAACATCCTTCATAGGTACAAAAACCCATTAACAGTAGGTAACTTAGCTTAACTAGCTTTGCCCAGTAACGTTACTGATGTTACCAGCAAAGACCCAAAGACGCGATTACTGGTTGCTAGCATTTGGATGAAATAAAGGTTTGTTTTGGTGACTGACTGTGTGTGACATTTTTGTAGTGTCTTTTTTCAACTGTATTTACAGCAAAGAGGTACAAACAGTGAAAACTTTGCACAAGCAAGATGAGCTAATTAAAAAAAATGTAAATTTCAAATTGAACTAAATATTGAAAGTCATCTTGGCTTTTTCCTTCATTATATCTGCATATTAAGGTGCCATACTGCATCGATAACAAAACGTTAAAAGCAGTAACGTTACACTAATGAATCCAAAATGATCAGAAACTGAGTTATGTAAGAAATATTGACTTCCACCTTACAGAACACAAGGTACATTAATCTGCACATTAGTATCAATTTTCCAATTGATAAATCTCTGCATATGTATCCTAAATAATAGTGAAAAAAATAGACGAATCGTATCCCATAATTACAAAAATTGCAAGCATTGTCTAACATTTCCTTTACAGGAAAGTTTTGATGTTGGATACTTCTTCAACTGTATTACTAACACAGTGTTGATGTATTAATGTCAAATACAGCAAGCTTAGTGGTATAAAAGACCAAAAGAACTTAGCTTCATTTTTGTTACTGTTCCTTGACATGAGTGTATTAGCCTAAAGTTCAAAACAATCAGCAATGTGTCTGTTGTCTAGACTTGGCATCAATCATTTTGTATACAAAGAAACCTTATTAAATGAAAGATAAATATCTTGTGGACACCGTCATGAACACCTGTACAACCCAGTGCAGTCCAATACATACTACCTTTTTGTAAAGCTTTTTTTGAGCGTGTGTGTTGGAGGTAATTAATGAGACTGTAGCTGTATTGAAAGGTACCCTGTTATGTTTGTCTCATCGTTACCTCTGTTTCTGCAGCAGGTACGTTCAGCCATGTCTGAATCTCTGTATGAGAAGTTTTTGGCCCCGGAGGAGCCTTTCCCTCTCCTCTCCCAAAGAGCCAACCTCAGTGATGTGGGAACCCTGGACGTCAGTGACTTTGGCTGTCAGCTCTCATCTTGTCACAGAACAGATCCTCTACACCGCTTCCACAGTAACAGGCAAGTAGGGAGTTTGTGTGTGTGTGTGTGTGTGTGTGTGTGTGTGTGTGTGTTCCCAGGTAAACTGGCTTTCTGGAAATTAATTAAGACATCCACTTTTATGAGTACCTAAGGTGGAAAAGCTGGACTTACCACCAACTGTTGCAGGATGTGCCATTACAGCTGTGGGTTGCATTCACCACACAGCTATTGACAAATGTTCATATGCTTGTCCAGTTGCACATGTCCTGGATGCCAGTGCCAGTAAAGTCTGTGGCAGTGCACTAGTATTGATATATTTCTACCATGTTTGTATGCTTGCTTTGTCTCACATCCAAATCTACAGCACAATGCCGGTAGTACCACACATTTTGCAGTTGCTGATGAAATAAAATAAAGAAAAACACTGGCTTCCACCATGCCTCTTGCCACCATAAAAAAGGCTAACAGTGTGTGGAAAATTACAGATTGCAGCCCGAAACTGTGCATAATAACTATATTGTCACATGGCACTGGCACAGAAAATTGCTGCCATTAGAAAATGAGAGAGCAGCATTTATTCTCCTAATTTGTAGGTCTAACCGTCCTCAATGACTGCTGCGTTTATATTTTTGTATATCTCTCATTAAGATGAACTTTGTTGACATTTGTAATGTGTTTCAGAGAGAAAGGAATTTACATAGTTGAAATGTAAATCCATATCTTGTGTGCACACCACTTGTTCTCAGGAAAATTATCTGAAGAATTACCAGAAATGACTCCTAGAATATACTCTGATGCTCACTCATTGTTCTCCCCAGGTGGAACCTTACTTCCTGTGGGACCAGCGTAGCCAGCTCCGAGTGCAGTGAGGAGCTCTTCTCCTCTGTGTCTGTGGGGGATCAGGACGACTGCTACTCCCTCCTGGATGACCAAGAACTAACATCCCTGGACCTGTTTCCAGAGGGCAGTGTTTGCAGTGACGTCTCCTCCTCTATCAGCACCTACTGGGACTGGTCCGACAGCGAGTTTGAGTGGCAGGTTGGTTGTTAGCTGGCCGGTTATCTAACTTAGAAGGTGCTTAGGACAGAAGTCATGAGAACCTAGTGGCATTATTTGTTTGCATCAAACACAGAGGATGTGGATGTTACAGTGATTAGCAGGCTACTTTGTCCATTCCAAATAACAATCTGTCCTCCTCTGTTGTTTTCTCTGCTTCTCATTGTCTGTCTGTGTTACTGCTGTCCTCCTAGCTGCCAGGAAGCGACATTGCCAGCGGCAGTGATGTCCTTTCTGACATCATCCCGAGCGTGCCAAGTTCACCCTGTCTGTTTTCCAAGAGGAAGCCTAAGCCCCACCCCCATCGCAACCTGGATGAGTTACCATGGAGTGCCATGACCAACGATGAGCAAGTAAACAAAGCCAACACTCCTTGTGCTCAGAATTAATAGTGAAACTGCCAAGCTTGCTGACTCAGCTACTAGTTTATGGTATTTGTTTAGGTATGCTGGTTTATGTCAGTGGCTGGTTACCATTCGATTGTGGCATGGCTTGCAGTTCAAATAAATAGCTTGCTCTGTGTGCCTTATTTCTTATTTTGTTGGAGCGGAGATGTCGAGACCAAGATTGGGATTTTGCACGTTTTTGTGACACTAACATATTTCACAAACTAAACTGGGGGGCTTAAGGGGGGGAAACGGGAGGTTTTATGTGCAGGCAGATAGCATAATGAATGTATAAAAAGCCACATCATTGCAGATTACAAAACTTGAGTCAGCAGCATAATGGCATTGCATTCACAAGCTAACATCTTACTAGGGAAGTCATTTGACAGAGTGAATAATCTCTGTAGGATATTGAAGTTACAGCATTTGTATTGAGATTGTGAGATAATGAATTTGATTGCAACTTCCCTTAGCAGTATTTTGCCGTATCGTAGGTAGGGATGTCCTGAGCTGACCTACAGGATTGGGGCCGATCTGAACTATTTTTTGACAGATCTGAATCATTAATACAAAGCACCAGCCATTTCTAATCCCTTGCTTGTTTGTTTCAATTAGCCCAGCAGTCAGAAACACCCCATTATGCCCAGTTAAACACTTCTTATCCACCTTTTAGTCTTCAGTGTAGGCAGAGATGCCTGGACAAAGGGAGCAAAACTCAAAAACTACATGTCTGTGTTTGCACTTCCAGGTGGAGTACATTGAGTACCTGAGTCGGAAGGTCAGCACAGAGATGGGCCTGAGAGAGCAGCTGGACATCATCAAGATCATCGACCCCTGTGCGCAAATCTCTCCCACCGACAGCGAGTTCATCATAGAGCTCAACTGTCTCACTGACGAGAAACTCAAACAGGTGGGTAGCAACTCTGAACCGCACCACAAGTCAGCTGAACCAGTTAACAAGGCCATTTTTTTCTTTCACGCATAACCTCACACTTTTACCAAAGTGTGAGCAGCCTGTCACCGAATTGATACAAGAAAAGTGATTTTAATTGGCTGCATTGAGTTGTCCATAAACATGATGCTTTTAGAGTTGATTTGTAATGCATTTTACACCTAAAATGCAGAAGAAGCATACATATAAATGTGTTGGTTATTTAAAGCCACTGTGTGTAAAATGTTACTTGTTAATTATTTATTTGTTAAGTTAAAATAACATGTCCAATATCACTGTATGTCCTGTTGCAGTGCAGGGTTTGAAGGACATATTCAGTTGCCTATTTGATTCAGCTGTTGGTCATTGTTGTGTGTTGAAGAGAAGCATGCTTTGCTAATACATCAGTAAACCAGGGTAACAAAAAGATGGTAACTCAAGAGTTGTGCAGCATGCGAAAAGTCAATTTTTTTGACCCATGTGATGTCATCAGGTACGTAACTACATCAGAGAGCACAGCCCCAGGCAGCGGGCCAGCAGCACCAGAGAGGGCTGGAAGAGGAGCAGCCACAGCAGTGCCAGCACCGGCGGTGTCAGTGGAGCCAGCAGCAGCAATGCCAGCATGGTTAGCTCCTCGAGCTCCTCCACTGGCTCTACAGCCTCCAACTCTGTCGCAGGTAAGAGATGCAGTTAAGTAGCCGTCATGGTGCCACTGCGAGAGGAGCCTGCAGCCATGGGGCAATGTCAGCTCAGTTGTCTTAGTTGAACAATGACAGAAAGGCACTTTTATTGTTGAAATAATGAGTTGGCTGTAATACGGTTTACATTTCCTTGTGTTCCAGGTGGTACAGCATCAGCCTGTAGCGGAAGCAGTGTTGCCAACATTAGCAGAGCTCACAGCGATGGCAACCTTTCCAGTGCTGCAGAACGTATACGAGACTCTAAAGTAAGAAATATGAACGTGTGTGTGTATGTATGTGAAAATGGAGACAATTGCTGTATTCGAAACCACCTACTACATACTACCGATGAACGACATAGTAGCATGCAGTATGAAATTGTCAAATCGATTTTATTTTGCAGTATGCTAGGCCAGGCTTTGCCGGTTTCCAGTTTTGGAAAGTGAATGGCAACAAAAGGGTCCAACTGCAGCACCTCAGACATCCCTCCTCAGTTTATTAGAACAGCATTTGTTGGAAAAGCTAGACGCTGGCGGTTAATGAGCTACCACCACAGGCTGTATGCAGTAAACTGCAAGCTAATTGGCTAACTCAGTAACCTCTATGGGAAATTATAATAGTAAGCTAATGGCTAGCAGTCGGATCAGTAGTGTCCTTGCCTTACAAAAGTCGGAACAAACTTTTAAATTGGGCCTTGTAGATTTGCTATGAGTGAAGATTCAGCAACTGGATTGCTTATGTCTCGCCTCAAATTTGTTCAGAAACAGATTTTGGTGGACTGCTATGGTGAAATAAGTGAAAAGTTTACGTAACGTTAATGCGTTAATGGCAAAACATTTTACCTCACCATTTCACAGAGCCTGTGAGACTAGTTGATTACCTTGATCCTCATCCATGTATTGTCTCTAAACCCCTCTCCATACTGTCTGTCAGAAACGTTCGAAGCAGCGGAAGCTCCAGCAGAAAGCCCTCCGGAAGCGGCAGCTGAAAGAGCAGCGACAGGCCCGCAAGGAGCACCTGAGTGGACTGTTTCTGAACGAGGAGGTGCTATCGCTGCGAGTGACGGAGGAGGACGACCACGGTGACGACCTGGATATACTAATGTGACACCAGTGAATCAATCAGTGCTCCCTCTATGCCTGCTCTCTCACCGTGCAGCCACTACCATAGATCTTATAGACTCCGCTAATCCAGATCACTGCATGCATTCGCTTATAGGTAAACATGCTCATAATGCATTTTGTAAGAGTAATGTCTGATAGGCAGTAATAGCTTGTAGTAGCCTCGAACATATTGCTTGCTAATACTAGTATAGTACTGCTAGTGCTAAAAGTAATAGCTGCTGCAATCACTACTAAGCTAGCTACAGCAATAATACTGCTAATGCTTTGATTAGATACTGACCTCAGTCTAGCCTGCTTCTAGCCAGTACTAATGCTGAACCTAGGCTCGCAGATGCACATAAATATGCACTATTCATTTCAGCTTAATCCAGTTAACAAGAGGATTGCTTAAAGATGCTCTAACAGCGTATATCCACTGCTACTAATCCAGCCACCACTGGCAGAAGGAAAGATCAGGCAAGAGAACCAGAGTTTGTCCACATTATGCAGATGCTGCTCTGCGAGAGAACCAGATAATGGCAACCGGTTTATTTCTTCATGACATGCAGGAGCAACTGTATGGAGGTTGGCAGTATTTTGGCTAATTATAGTATTAGTTTTCACCCAGCTGCCTACATACAAATCCATCTACCCATATTCTACAGAGTTATATCTGCACTGGCCAAACTCTGTTCATCTGCAGCTCTAGTTTACACTGCTGCAGGTAATGCTACAGCATCAGTATATACCCAAAGGCCTACAAAGTGGCTTGAGTGCAAAGTGTCGGTATCAGTTTTACCGTGACACTAAATATGAGTGCCCTCATAGGGACACATCTGGGGAAAACAACACAACACCTTGAGATTGAAACCTCACATTCAATAAGTTTAATTTCTCTAAATGGTTGATACTTCTGAAAATCATCCTCTAAAACTAACAAATACATCCGAGATTAAGAGGGTTCCTGATGTGGAAACTGAAGTGAGGAGGTGAGCTGCTCTGTCTTTCTATCTGCTGAGTGTTGTGGTCCCATTTCACTCTTAAGGCTTAGAGGGAGCACTGAAAACAGTGCATGTTTAAATCGTCACCCACACAGAGTCCCTGTGTGGTCCAATAACTAACAACTTGCATCATTATTTGCATACACCTGTTTAAAAATAGCTTATGTGTTGTAAATAAATGATAAATAACAGCATATTTACTGCTTGCTTTCAGGTTTTCCTTGGTGATAAAGTTTTTTTTCCTCTCTGTGTATATATATATATTATGACAAGGTAGTGAACTAATTGGTTATCATAGCTTAATGCTGCCACTGGTTCTTTGCAGTATTTTGACTCTTATTTTGAAGCATTTAGCTGTTTTGTTACAAGTACTTGAGTTTGGTCGTCGTCTCAGACATTTTTTGAATTCTGAACTTTTTCCAAGTCCTCTTTGTTTCTCTGCCAGCACTCCTACTGTATATTTTGCCTGAGACAGACCTAAATAATCACAGATTCTCCATCATGTACTTCTGTTTACATTTTTGAATGATTTGACCACCATCAGAGGTTTTTTAAGCTTTTGAGCGTTGGTGAAGTCTTACAAGAAGTTTTTACAGATCACATTGTGTCTGCCCACGTACTGTATGGCTGGTTTGGCTTTGGCGCTAAACTTGAGCTGGTTTCTTAAGAATCTAACATCGGGCCATTAACTCAGCTTGCAGAAGTGTGTTCATTTTGCTCTGTTGAAATATTTAATACCTAACACCTCAAACACAGCTTTTTGTGGAGTTGTAGCTACCATGCCGTTTTCATATATGCTAGAATTAGCAACCTGAGATATACTTTCTTTGTGTTTTTTTTCTGTCTTCTTAGAAACCCTTTCCCACAGATTCTCAGCTGTAACGTGATGAACCACTGCAGTCATTGGCTTAAAAGCCTGCTGTCATTTCTAATATGTTATGTGTACTGAGCTTTGGCTCTTGTCTCTGTCTTATGTATAAAGCTATTAATTACAGCAATTATGTTAAATGCAGCTTTATGTATTCTGTAGTTATGAATTAGTAAAACTCTATTTTGAAAAATAAGATAATTTTGAAAAAAAAAATTAAAAACAAGCCAGTGTGATGCAACAAAGTTATTTGTGTATATAAGGTACCATTTAATTGCTGAAAATGAATGATATGTAACTGATTAAATATGGTTAAAAACTTGTTTAGTGTAAACTGAACTTTTTGTTAGGGGAAAATTCCCTCATTGGCATTATTAGAATAATTTTACCTGTTGAGGTAAAAACATTTTAACCATCAGCTACAATAGCAGTTTTTTACATGTATCAATTCCTTACAAACCACTATGGCGCAGTGTTGCCTGCAGTTGTCCCTTGTGTTATCACTGGCTGAAGCCTATTGAATACCAGAGATGCCACATTGGTGCTTCAGGCAGGACTGTGTGCGGTCCACTCAATGCTTCTGATTCACTATAAACTTAACAAATAAACTTACATTGTTGCATCCTATTGTTCTTGTCTATGATGGCATTTTATTCAAGTGTGGGTTTGTTATTTTGTCACATTTACAGGACAGGGCCACATTACACAGTGAACCCCAGGGCAGTTGAATAAAAAAAGTGTAAATAAAGATATATTTTTAGGATTTATATTTTTTATTTTAATGATTTGTTTTGTTTCTGCCGTTATTCCTTGTTCTCTTCTTCCTTCTCGCAATTTGAAATGTCCAATTCCCAATGCTAACTGACATTGTGCAGGTGTCCACTGATTGATCATTAGCACCTAAATTATGAATATAAATATATAAAATAGAATATAAATGGCACTTCTCTTCAAGTGAGCAAGGAAAAACTCCCAAAATCTCTTTAAAGGGAGGCTTTGGAAGAAACCTTGGGAAGGACCATGCAAGAGGGGACTTCCTGCATCTTTTCCAGCAGGAGGAGAAGAACTTTTTAAATCTTCTCCTCCTGCCTCCAGTGTTAGCCCTCTGGCAGCTAATGTGATCACAGTGGTCCTCCTCCTCCTCCTGGATGCTGTCAGTCTCCTCACACACTCCTCTTCAAGAAACTCTTGGAGAGCAGATTGGATGTCTTGCTGTGGCTTGACCTCCACTCTCACTGTCTCACTGCCTCCTCTCTTTGATGGGCGGCCTGTCCCTGCTTCAGCACACACTCGTCAATTATATTAGACGTGCTCAGAATTTTTCTTTTCAGCTCCTCTATGTCTCGGAGCAAACTAATATTTTCTTCCTTGCAGGCCTTTACTTTAACGTCCATTTTCCAGGCCATTGTGTCCCTCTCCTTCTGGAGGTCTTTCACTTGATAGAGGGACACGTTTTGTTTGAGGAGGGTCACGGCAGCAAAAGGAAGTGCAAGAAGAGATGCACAGTCAGAATCAGCATGACTCCTGTTCTCAGTAGCTCTCAACGTACTTACACACAGGGCAGAGAACACATTTACAGGGTGATACATATACAGATATATAGCCATATAGATTATTATATACAGGCAAGAGTAAACTATATAGTTTAGACTGCTACCATGTACTATATGTGCAGAGTGCAAGGTAGAGCGTAGACGGCTGGAATAAATACTGAACTGACAAGTTACTCTATTTATAGAGGTGGGTCTATTTGCATATATGTACATTTTATATAGTGTGTTAAGACTTGCATGTGACAAAGCAAAAATATTATGTACATGCACAATGTCTCTTCATTGTAATATATATGTGTGTACAGTAGAGTGATTTAGTGCAGCTATTTCACATGCATTTTGTCTGGGTATGTCAATTTAAAAAACTAGAATGCTATACATATGAGTATCTACTATAAACAATATTACTATATATAAAAATGATATACACCAACAGAAATAGAAACTACAAAGTGTACTGAGACAAACAGTCACAATCAGGTGGTAGGTAAAGCGCTGTTAGCAGCATTAATGCAATTATTGCACTTGTAGCAAAGTGAGAAAGTCTCATAATCCAAAGACAGCAGTGCAGTGTGATGAGCCTCTGGACAATGTCTCCCCACAGGGAGCCTGGTGGGTGGAGGTGGGTCATCCACAGGATTCACTTCACCTGGGCCTGTACTCCTCAAATCTCCAAGAATTATCTTTAAGAATGCTCTAAAGAGCCAACTTAATAAATGTGGCCCACATGTATAAGGTGGCTTGCTACTTACAGTGAAGTGTACAAGTAACTTTTAACAGTGACTCTCAAGTGATCACATGATTAATCACATGTACGCTGTGAGCAGGAATAGACAATCAGAGACAAGGATTTACCCTATATCTGCCATTTGTTCATTCTTTTAAAAACCTTACATTTTACTCTGTGATATGCTTGGATGTGTATTCTGAAAAAAACATGATGGATTTGTGAGTGATTTTATTTTTTTTCCTCAGTTCACTTTATTAATCCTTAAGTAATAGTAAGTAGAACCAATACAACAATCAATAAATACTCCTGCATTTAAAATCCTACTCAAGTAAAAGTACAGACGTATTATAAGTATTATCAGCAAACTGTACTTAAAGTATCAAAAGTAAAAGTACTCATTCTGCAATATTGTTTTCTTAATAAATAAGTAAAACATTTTTTGAAATCTTAAATCTACACAATAAGATGGACTAGGCCTAGTTTGTTAAACTTAACCATAAATGTTTATTTTTTTATTATTATTGCTCCAACAGACAGAATAGAAGATAAGGAGACTGGCAGAGTCAATATTTATTAAGGTACACCGATCAGCCATAACATTATGACCACCTGCCTAATATTGTGTAGGTCCCCCTTTTGCCACCAAAACATCCCTGAGGCACCTCTGGAGGTGTGCTGTGGTATCTGGCACCAAGACGTTAGCAGCAGATCCTTTAAGTCCTGTAAACTGCGAGGTGGGGCCTCCATGGATCGGACTTGTTTGTCCAGCACATCCCACAGATGCTCGATTGGATTTAGATCTGGGGAATTTGGAGGCCAAGTCAACACCTTGAACTCGTTGTCGTGTTCCTCAAACTATTCCTGAACCATTTTTGCGGTGTGGCAGGGCACATTATCCTGCTAAAAGAGGCCACTGCCATTAGGGAATACCGTTTCCATGAAGGGGTGAACTTGGTCTGCAACAATGTTTAGGTGGGTGGTACGTGTCAAAGTAACATCCACATGAATGGCAGGACCCAAGGTTTCCCAGCAGAACATTGCCCAAAGCATCACACTGTCTCTGCCGGCTCGCCTTCTTCCCATAGTGCATCCTGGTGCCATGTCTTCCCCAGGTAAGCGACGCACACGCACCCGACCATCCACATGATGTAAAAGAAAACGTGACTCATCAGACCAGGCCACCTTCTTCCATTGCTCCGTGGTCCAGTTCTGATGCTCACGTGCCCATTGTAGGCGCTTTCGGCGGTGGACAGGGGTCAGCATGGGCACCCTGACCGGTCTGCGGCTACACAGCCCCATACGCAACAAACTGCGATGCACTGTGTGTTCTGACACCTTTCTATCAGAACCAGCATTCACTTTTTCAGCAATTTGAGCTACAGTAGCTCTTCTGTTGGATCAGACCTCACGGGCCAGCCTTCGCTCCCCACGCACATCAGTGAGCCTTGGCCGCCCATGACCCTGTCGCCGGTTCACCGGTTTTCCTTCCTTGGACCACTTTTGGTAGGTACTGACCACTGCAGACCGGGAACACCCCACAAGAGCTGCAGTTTTGGAGATGCTCTGACCCAGTCGTCTTTCCTGCTTCCAACACATCAACCTCGAGGACAAAATGTTCACTTGCTGCCTAATATATCCCACCTACTGACAGGTGCCACTGTAACGAGATAATCAATGTTCTTCACTTCACCTGTCAGTGGTCATAATGTTATGGCTGATCGGTGTATACTGTATACTCTTTCTCTTTCTTTTCTGGTTTGCTACCCTGGTGCTCATGGTATGAGCACATCATTACTTTTTTCCATGAAAATGTTGCTCATAATTCTGAGATAATAATCTCATTAATTCAGACAAACAGGGCAAAGTATTTGTTCTGGAGTGAATGCATTATGCTTCCATAGTAACTGTTGGAGCCATTTCAATGGGGCCTTTGGTTGGCGCTGTAGACATCATGATAGTCTATTTAAGCATATGACTAATTGATACAGGTGTGGCGCACAACGAGGTCGATGGTTTTTGACCTTAAGGCATGGTAACGGTTTGTGTTTTATTAATTTGAGAAACATTTTGGAAAAGTTGAAAATAAATGGATTGGTATATCCAGCTTTAGGTTTTGGCTGTTTGACTGTTTTTTTGGTGACTACAGAAGACAAAGCGCCTATATCGAAGCACGCCATCTACACCGAGCCACGTGTACAAAACTGACCAAAGCAAACGGTGCGTCAACATTAGGTCAAAACCCTCCTCTGTATGAGTTTGCACAGCAAGTAAAAGTGGTTATCCGGATCTGACGTGGGTTGTCTGTCACTAACGGAACCAAACGGAGAGACCCCGAAGGGAGGACGGAA